>JAUMHG010000045.1:16640048-16663264 GCA_032359395.1 Enteromius anoplus | reverse complement strand
TCTAGAAGACAGATTTAGATTATTTATATATATATATATATATATATATATATATATATATATATGGAGATAACAAACAATGTTGTCATATTCCAAAAAGGACAAAGCTTCACGCTTTCACTAAATGAAAGTTGTGCTGACCAGATTGAAATGTTTTGTCATCATGATGATCCTGATGTTCAACTTGAATCCAATCTTCTTTGAGATTCTATACCTGAGAATACTAAAATTAAACATGCATGAATAGGGGAAGATGTGAGCACATATTTTTCATTGATCCATGAACATGCTGGAAGAGGTTAACAAGTCTAGAGCATTACAGAATTTACCCTCATAAAAGCAGCAGGGAACATTTCCAAGTAACACTTAAAGTAGCACTTTTGTTTCTTCAAAAGGTCGGTGTCATGGGGAAGATTACAACAACAGGAGATCCCTCATACTCACTTTGGTACGTAAAGCCAACAAAACACCTTTACATGTCCCATTCAATACTCAGTCACACAGTAACAGTGCCAGTGTGTATATACTCTGCCGACGAGTGCAAACACAATATGTGTGTGGGGTCTGTCCAGCGGCTGAAAGAGAGAGTGACCTCGAGCACCTCAGCTGTTTGAACAGTCAATACACAATGATCTGTGCCGAGCAGCCGGGGCACTGGCACACTTCAGCAGCTTCATCTCACAGAAAATTAATATGTGAGCCGATAGCTCGATGAATCAAGCTGAAAGCATATATCATGAACCACTACAGTCACTCAGAACTAAAAAGAATGTTGTGCACAGAAAATTTGCCCAATAAGCATAACCAAAAATGACAGTAATATTTTAATATACCTGTATAAATATATATATATTTATATATTTTAAGATTTGACAATATGAATACATTATTATATATTACTATATTATAATACTATTATGTTATAGATAATATAATATATAAAAAAAATAATAAAATAGTTATTGCATAATAAAATATTAAAGACACTAATTTTATTAATATATATATATATATATATATATATATATATACATGTGTGTGTGTGTGTGTGTGTATGTGTGATTTGAAACTCCTTTGCTGTAAAACCAGAGAGTTATGATCCAAAACCATGGGGCTGTACAATAATATTCAATGTGCTTCCATGCACAAAGATTTCTTACACCTTTAGCATTTAATTGATGCACATAATTAGAAGGCTTAAATCCCCACACCTAGTTTTACAAAGCCTAATCAGTTACCAAAATCATATTAGGGCCTGCGGGAATCTGGCTGAACGTGTGTGTGTGTGTGTGTGTGTGTGTGTGTGTTGTTCCTGTCAGCCTCCCCTGATTGCCATTCTAGTCTGCTGTGCTCCCGGGGGAGCCGCACGAGGCCTTGAGCAGACATTTATTAACACGACAGATTAATAGCACCAGGGAAAAGACATTTTCACAAACATGATAAATATTAATAATAATCAATACTAACTTACATTTGCCAAATTGAGTTGCAAACATCACCCATGGGGGGCAAGAAAGAGGCAAACAGAGAGAGAGAGAGAGAGAGAGGATGCGGGAAAAGGCTAAGGTTTGCTAATAAGAGCCAGAAGGTCTCAGACGTCTGGATAATGACAGAACAGCATATGCTCCATCTACTCCACAAACACTGCTGCTGATTCTCTTGCCGCTCTAGATTACGGACATTACACATGACCAAAGCCACCATAAGCATTAATTTTAAACCCCTGATAGCAATAAATATAAAGTGTTTTGTTTTAAACACAATGATATATGCCAGTCTGCAATCAAAGCAATTTTATTTCAGTGGGGAGATGCCACTAAACACGCTCCTAAGGTAAGGTAAGCAAGACTATTTGCAAAGAGATGGATAAGCAATATCTGCTTAAGCAATATCAACTATTATGAAAATTAAATTACCGAACGATTTATCTCTATGAACTTTAGATTGTGAATCAACAGCTAAGTCAACAATATAACAATATAAGGTATACAACAACATCAGCCTATACTGTACATAAGTATGTTGGGAAAAACTAAATATTAGAAAGAAATATTCAAACATTTGGGCATTAGATATTTGGGTAGTGAATGAATGAATGATCAATGAATATTATTTATTTTATTATTTATTTATTTATTTATTTAGAAAGAAAGAAAGAAAGAAAGAAAGAAAGAAAATTATATTCAATAATGATTTAAATTATACCTAATACTTATACCTAAACTTAACCACTACCTTACTAACTATTAATAAGCAGCAAAGTAAGAGGTTATTGAGACAAAAGTCGTAGTTAATGATTTGTAAATAATGAGAATTGGACCTTAAAATAAAGTGATATTATTTTAGCAGACACACAATTGTTTTCACCTTTGAACACAAGCTCGCAAAATCAGATCAGAGCAATCTTATGTCACGATGAAAAAAAAAGAACAGCATGAACCTGAGGAACTTGCTTTCTATATTAATTTCTGTGTCTGTCCAATCAAGAAGTAACGTCTGAGTTTGGGTGCATTACACAGTCTCATTTAGTTACTCAGTTGGAATTACAGAAGAGAGAAAGAGAGAAATGTATTATTTTTTATTAAGAAGAAAAGCCATAGTATAGGTTTGGCTAGCGACTGTATCTGAGTTGGGGGAAATGATTTTCACCTCTGGCTCGGAGAGCACTCCCCACCTATACATCACCCGATTACTCCTGGACCGGCCCCGCTCTTAGTCATTAGCCAGTGAATTAACGACAATCCAGCATGCTATTAATCACACTGACAAAAGTGTTAGCATGCCACTGACCTGCTGGCGCATGAGGACGCCAGCAAAGGAGGGGGATTTCAGAGAAACAGAGAGAGAGAGAGAGAGAGAGAGAGGTTGAGGGGGTTGCAAAGATACAGTAGAAGAAACTGGCAAACAACAGTGAGAAAAAACAGAGCGAATACAAGGAGAACAGAAGAAAAGACTGCTGCTGTGAGCCGCCATTACTCCTGTTTATCACAATAACTCAAATGAGTAAACATAGAATTTATACCAGTTCATACTTTGGTTTGAGTGGATGTCGTCATGTTTTATCATCTCCAGGTGCTTCAATTATAGGACAAACTGGAAATGTATTGGGGGGGGAAAATCGCATATATTCCTTTATTTTTCCCTTTCTTGAAACTGAAATGTTTCAAACAAAGCATGTTTTCCAGGGAATACTGTTTTCCTTAATGACATTCTTTACCAGGAAGTGATGTCATTGTTGGTGTGAAATCGACTGTATAAAGACTGGAGGGTTAGTGATGAGATGTTGCTGAAAATATGAAAATAATATGTTAAAAAGTGAATGTATGAAATAATGTTCCATTGTTATTCTGTGGTATATACATATACAAACACAAAAATTAATCAGAGCACAATGTAATGTTACATTTCAATAACAATAACGACAACAACAATAATAATAATAATAATATAAAATGATGCAATCCACACATGAAAAAAAGAAGAAAATAAAAAATATGAATTAAGAATTTGTTCCTATACATTATGAATTAAGATTAGAATATTGAACAAGGTTTAATATACAAAATAGTATACTATTTTAGGTAGATAATATTTATTATATAATACAATAATATTTTAGTTAGATTGCGACAAATTACTGCAACTCATTAATTTGCTTGCTCGTTTTAGGTTGGCTGTATCATGTGCACAATTTAACTTAAAATTTTACTTAAATGGAGGAAATTAGTAATGTGTCAATAATACTAAATACTAAAATAAATTAACAAATTAATGGAAATAAGTTTTAAATTGTGGCCACAATAATAATGTTATTTACTCTGTTTCACGTTTACTGAGCAACTTTAGCTCTCAATTTTCACACCATTTTATAGAACTTCCTTCAATTATTTTCTTAAAATGAGCAGAAATCAAAACATACTGTACAGCAGAACAAAATGAGCTATCTCAGAGGGGCTCAAAAATGTTACATATCTTCCATGGTAAATAAATAAATAAATAAAGTCGCTGCTACATTTGACAGCAGAGACAGGAGTGCATTGAACTGTTACTGTACATGAGGCATCGGACTGGATCAGGACACTGACATACTGTTACAGAGCACCTGCTCTTCTCATGTGTGTGGACTCGGGTGAGCGGGTCAAGTGAATTAGCCGGGTCGTTCAATAAGCCAGCCGCAGCACTGGGCCGTCTAATCACGCCGTTCTGCCTCATTGACCTGCCAGGAGAGAGCTACAGAAGCCAGACTGAGCGCTCAATACAGGAGCTCCAGCACCGTCCTGCACTGCTTCAGTGTGCTGCACATTCTCTGCATGCAGCACGTAACCTACTTTTGCCAACATGTGTAGTATACAACAGATCACACTGCATACCGTTTCATAGTAACTACTATGTACCTACATTTAAATTAATCGTTTGGTACAATGCACTTATTGTGTATATACATATTATTACATGTACAAATACCTATATGTAATTACATCTGTAACTAATTTATGTAGTTAGAGTATTTATAGTTACACTATTGACCCATTCATTACACATAAACCCACATTTAACCCTTTCTATGAGTACATTGTACTTATTTTATGATTGAAGCAGTTAAGGCCACCAAACATAAGTGTGACCTAAAAGCTAAATTTTAAATTGCAACTTGATCATTACAAATGTGTAATTACTAATATATTGAAATACACAGGGACCTCATGTGACAATACCGTTTCAAATCTCTATCAGCGCAGGATGCCTTTATTTTTAAGTGGCCACTAGACACTGCACACTAAACCTTGCCGTCTTACCTATCCTGACATTCATAAATCACAACCTCAGCTGAGAATGACATTTATAGAGAAATGACCACTACATGGAAAGGCGAGTATGAGAAATGTCACACAGAGGGTGATACACCCTCCACGAGAGATAAGAGCCAGGCTTTCTTCGTTACACTGCCTATAGGGCTGATAAATGACACAGTCGAGCCTGAAACGCAAAAGTCAAGTCAAAAATCTTAAATCTTGTTTTTTTTTTCTTTACATTTTCCCTTCATAGCATCTTCTATATAATACCTCTCATTTGCGACGCAAATTTTATTGGCACAAAATGGAAGAGCATAAAATGAATAAAACGTCCGGTTCAATTAGACCGTTTTTTAAGAGTGCATTTATTTGGTTCTGTTGCGAGCAGGGGTCAATCTACTTATGTTCAAGCCCACTTAAACATAAGCCAGGAAAACCTCTCCCAGTGTCAGAACTCACTAACGTAAATGTGATCCTCTATGACTGATGAAGGCCTGCGTGGTCAGTCCGGTCACTTAGTCCTCCTCGAGAGTGATGAAACGCACAACACATCACATCAGAGGAGAAGCCAGAGGGATCTGAACCTAATTTGCTCTAGCGATTTTATCCTTTTAATGAAAGCTTGACTGGAGAAATGAAGCAGTTGAAAGAAATACTATCTTTTAAAGTGATTGCAGTGGAGAGTTTTGAACAGCAGGAATTTAAATGCACTTCCATAAAGCCTTGTGTTAATGTTCCGTCATAATCCTTTGTCCAAGGAGGCAATAGAAAGTATTGTTGATGTTGTTGTCACTAACATTATCATTATCAACATTAGCAATAACATTATTAGAGACTGTTACTATTACTATTATAAGTAGTAATGGTAGCAGCAGTAGTAGTTAACATGCTATAAATGACAATGTAGTTATTAAACTACCGCAAAAGGAAAAAAGTCAGGAATTTCACACACACTGATCAATAAATCTGTCAATTTATTCTCATTTTTACTATTTTTCACGCGGGGCAGAAAAACAGGTCTGAAGAGGAAGTCATCATGTTGTGTTGTGGGAAGGAAGCAGGAAAACAGATGTGGCAGGAGAGTAAATGGTAACAAGTGCAGTGAAGAACAATGAAGCCGGTTCTCCTCAGAACATGGTGCTCTAAACTTCAGGACAGTGATTAGTCAATGGTGGCTTTCTGTGGTCAAATATTTTTGCATAATGAGACTAAACTGAAATTAACTGTATAAGTGTTGAAGTCAAAAGTTTTTATTACAAAATAATATTTTATGAAACATGAGGTCAGTCGATTAACTGCGTTACTGAGAATTGTCTTGAGGGTTAGTGATGTAATCATTTAAACTGAACTCTTCATGATGTGCTCACTGCACTTAAACGAATGAAGTTTTAATCATGATTAAGAGCTATTTTAACAAGAATGCCAGATTTCCAACAATGGTTTATTCTTACATAACTGCAGACACCTTTAAATGTATCATGTATATAAGCTACACCTCAACACAATGGGAAATTACATTTTGAGTCACAGTAGCGTTTCATTATAGTACATCATAGTACTTTAAGTCTAACGATGCATCATTGCATCTTCATGAACCTTTAAAACTGCATACAAATCAGAATAGAATTATACTGTATACTAGCCTGGGCCCACCCATACTTCCTGTGACACTACATTTTATTTTGCGAGCAAAGTTAGTCTGGCAAAGCTTATTTATTTACTTATCTGATGAATAAGTAAATAAATAAATCACACAATCTACTAAATACACTTCTGCTTATGATAGTTACTGTAGGTTCATGCACCTTCATGCTATTTTTTTCTTTATTTAATTGGTATTTGGCAAACATTCATTCTTACCATAGATGCATGTTCTGGAATTAAATTTGTAATCATATTTTGTTTAAAGTAATCTCAATACAAGTGAGGCCAGGCCTCACAGTAAGCTAACTAGGCCAGCCACTTTATAATACACTCCACTATGTCCTAAATGCTTAATGATGCAATGTGTTTCTTCACTTAATTAACATTCAGCAGAGCATGCGACTTCATTAGCAGTAGCGGGCTTGTTTTCACTCACATAAATAAGGCCTCGTACCTGAGAGTGCACTACATGTGCGGCGATACAGAGGTGGGACGTGGTGAGCGGTCGGAGAATGAAAGGCAATTTTCCTGTTTAAACCGCCAGCGAAACGCAGCGAATTCCAGATAATTGGCTGGTAATTAGGGGGGTCGTCAGGTCGATTTGGGAACAAATGGCACCCTTTAACGGAGGTGGTCTCCTAGGTAATCTGAGCTGACCCCCCTGCTTTGTCTCTGTTATCTCTGCCTCTGCTTACCGCGTGACATCCTAAATAAGGTGTCCCTCTCCGGGGACAAAGCAGGCGCAGAGCAACTATTTGTCATGCTTCAGACAGTGGTGCTCAGAGCTCTTTGCCGCTCCCCACGGTACATCCGCAAATTTCGTTTCAGCGCTCCGACTGGACAACTCATTGCTGGGGGAAGTACAGGAGGTCAGAGTGGACACAGGCTGAATAAATATCCCACCGCTCTCCTGAGATCCAGCAGGTAGCTCGCTCCGAGCCATGCGGAAGACGAGCAAAGAAAGTAACACAAGGGCCAGATGAGCGCAGCCTCCACAACCTTTACTGCCACAAAGTGTGTTCTGCGCACACCACCCAGCCATTAACCGCAGCCAGAGGCGTCAACAGCGCTGCTCCTGCCTCTCGAGTGCCTCCTCGCTGAGCATGCTCCAGTTTGGAGTCAAAAAACTGTGATCACGTCTGAACCATGTGGCAGTTTTTAGACCGACTGCTAAGTATGGCAGTGAGGTTTAAAATAGAACAGCAGAAGTAAGCCAGAACTGCGTAAAACAGCCAATAATGGTTAACTGCAGAGTGCTGTTGTATTGAATATCAGCACAGCTGTAACATACTATTGTCTATTTTTCATTCACTTCATCCAGTATATAATAATATATAATTGAAATACATTATATGTGACCGTGGACCACAAAACCTTAAGTCTTAAGTGATAATTTTTTTTAAATTAAGATTTATACATCATCTGGAAGCTGAAAGCTTTCCATTTCCATTGCTAGGATAGGGAAATATTTGGCTACAAGAAAACTAAATAAATAAGAAAATCACATTTAAAGTTGTCCAAATGAAATTATTAGAAATGCATATTACTAATCAAAAAAGCTTGAATATATTTACGGTAGGAACTGTACGAAATATCTTCAAGAAACTTCCTAAAGAATTTTTGTCAAAAAAGGAAAAAGCAATAATTTTGACTTATACAATGTATTTTAGTCTATTGCTACTTAAGATTGGTTTTGTGGTTCTGTGTCACATATTGCAGATTAATAAGATGTACTCTATTTTTGTTTGGGTGTAACTATGAATATCTTCTGTCCTTTTTATTGTGTTTTCCTTCCTGATTATTTTGCGTAACTGGCAAGTGGTGACTGAACTGATTCCTCTTTGATATATTCCTTCCTAACTAATCAACGTGTTTAGTCTTTGTTGAAAAGATTAGAGGTTTCAGACTGTGACTACTGTCACAGATGAGAGAGTGGAGACATAGAGGAAAACTCGATGGCCTGAGCAAGATACTATACATTACAAACCGTTACGTATTATGAAACACTGACCTTTGGGGCATGAGCAAATATTGCATCGAACAACTGTATGCCACTGGTGTTACTTAGTGTATACGTAATGGTCTGTGTATTCTGTAACATTCTATTATATATATATAGACCATTACATATAGTGATATTATTACAATGTTGCTGTTATTAGTAATAGTAAGCAGTAGTAGTAAAAAATAAGACAAAATGTTTTATTTATCATTAATAATTATTTATTACTTAGTTGCAACATTACTAATCGATATACTGATTGCTCTGCAAATGTAATGTAGCAATAATATATAATGTAAAGGTATTTTAAGATGTTACAGGTTTTACGTTATTACATGCATGAATACTAGCTGATTTATTTTTTAATGCAAAAGTCAAATGGTGGTTATGATGACTCTGAATGCTGAAATGATTGACTTTAATATTAGTTACGCTTGTTTATACTGTAGTCTAACTGACAAAGGGCTCATTTCATTTCGGTCAGATCTATCCATTATAAAGACCAAAGTGCAAGCCAAAGCTTGTCTGGTGCATCTAAAAACACAAGAGAGAGGTAAACTAGCCGCTGTGTGGCTTGTATTTCCTCAAACAGGAAAAAACAAAATTGCAAAGGATGCAATGCACAACACACACACAAAAAAAGGTCCGGGTACAGAGCAGTGTAGGACACCGGCATAAATACACAGGAAAGGGAGATTTTAATGACACAACCTCTCTTGTTCGTGAGAGCTTTCTGATTGTATAAGACGAGTAGAGAGACGAGGAGCACGTAGCGAATGGAGGGAGAAAAAGAGAAAGCAAATGAGCATATGAGACAGGAACGAGAGAGAGGCAGATCAAAGGCTATGTCCAAATTTGCTACTTCCCTTCAGATAATGTGTGACACAATTAGACGGGCTTGACAATTTCCATTACGCCTGATCAAATATTTATCATGCTTTGGAGATGATGTCGTACCCCCGGCTCTCACCCGCCTCATTTGCATAACAAATGGGAGAGACACTTAACAAATAAATGAAATAGGGAGTAACGAGAGGGCGGAAGAGCGAGGGAGAGAGACTGAGAGAAAGAGAGGGGACACGGAGGTGTCAGAGTTACAGTCAGCCTCCCTCCATTTGATTTGCAAATGGCCAGCCTCTGTCATCAATTCAGGGCGCGGGGCAGAGCTATCAGCATGACGAGAGGGCCGAAGGAGAGGACAGCTCCCCGATGCTACCTTACAGCACTATTAATCATCCAGCAGTGGGAGAAACGCAGCCAAATTGGGCTCATCAGTCTCTATATTAAACAGGAATCAAGGTACAAGGACAGGAGGGGAGGGCTGTGGAAATGGACTGAAGGAACAGCCTCTGTGTTATCGTTCTCTTCTGTCCTTGTTTTTTTTTTTTGTTTTGTTTTTTCGGAATTGCACAGCCAAAGTTTGGTTTTAGAAGCAATGAGATCAGTGAACCATTACAGTGTCACCTAATTGGTATTATTTAGCATTACTATTATTTTTTCAGCCGCAGTGCTATTTATTTAAATTTTTTTATCATTAATATGCTATAACATATTGTTTTAATAAAGGAAAATTTCAATATTATATTTTTAAATCTCCTAGCATTATTTAATTTAATGTTAAATGTTTCGTAATTTTTTTGTGTTTACGTTTCTTATATATATATATTATTATTATTATTATTATTAATTTAGCACTTCAACTTAAACTAAATGAAAATGGATATCACTTTTTTTATGAGAACATTTTAGTATATTTTATATCATGTTTCAATTAGTGTTAATTTTATTTATTTTTAATAAGTAGAAACATCTTTTGAATGTAAAGTCGGCAACACAAAGCTTTTGTTTTTATATTGTTATTATTTTATTATTTTATTTGGGCGCCCAATTTCAACATTTAGTTGTATATTATATTTTGTTTTTTAATTTGGTCTTCAAATAATATGATTACATAATCATTATACAGAATGGTCCAATATAAGTCTTCTTTTAGAATTATTTACTTGGTTTATAATGAAAAATACATTTTTCGATATATATATATTGCATACTTTCTAATTTATAATCTATCCTAATCTAATTATCTTCCACAAAACACATAGAATTATCTGCATATAGCAAGAAACTATACTGGTGCTCAGGCCATGATCTTGTGCAGGTTTTGAGAGAACGTTTCTACGAATGACATATGAAAGGAAAAGGATGTTGCTGTTTTACTGTTCAAAGTGCTGGAGCGTAGCCTTTATGGCAAACTCTGTCTGTCTGAAGACCCACTCCAGCCCCAGATATCAGAGCTCAACAGAAAATGAACAGAATGAGTAGTGGAGTGGAGGTTAAAGGTGAGTCGGACGGAGAGAGAGGAGGACAGACCTAACAAGACGATGAAGAATGACTAACTCCGCTTAGATTGAACAGGCCCACACCACACAATATGAATGACCCTCCAAAGCATGTGACAAGCAGCCACCAACAGAGATAAACACAGCAAACGTGTGGGAAGAACAGAGGGAAACAGAGCCGGAAAACAAATACCATTTCGGTTCCCTCTTAAATATTGATTTTACTGTCATAGAAGGAAAAATGGAAGATGTCCTTGAACTATAAATCACTCTACTGTGTATAAAATGACATATAAAAGACAAACTGAATTGAAGAACTGAATGTGACCATTTTATGATGCAAAAAAACTACTAGACTGGTGAGCATATGATAATAATGATATCCTGTGCTTATAAAACTTTGACTCCTAACACATCTAAATTTCTTTAACTCATAAGAGGCAAAACGCAACAAAACACAAATGTTGCCTGGCTCACAACTCACTCCTTCACCAAAATTAGGCACAAAAAAAAAAAAAAAAAACTTACCGAGTGCAGACATGGTCTACGATCGTATTCAAAAGCTTTTCCAGTTTTCAAAAACCCTGGTTACCAATTAACTGGGAGCCCAAGTTAGTTGCTGTCACACACAAACAGAAAGAGTCTCAGATAGGCTGGCGAAGAGGCTGTCCGCAGGGTGATGCTGCTAACGTGAAAGAATGTGAAGCAGATAGCAGAGGTGCAGGAACTGGACGAGCTGAAGGAAAGGACACTACAGAGGTCAGGCTCACTGAGGGCCGGAGTCAAGCTGCTGGGGCCCTTAGACCTGTCTGCACAAAACGACTTCAGCTCTATCTTCATTTAATGGATAGCTCATATAGCTCCAACATTTCAGGATGTTTAAATTGGTCAGACAAGAATATTTTAATACAGAAAAAGCATATGGAATTTGTTTTAGTCATTAGATAATTAATTAATACTTAATGTATCAAGGTTGAATCAGTTTTATTCTGAAAGTTTTGTTTAAAAAATAAAAAAAAATAATTTTACCACATTTGCTTTTTTTTTTACATTACTCTTAAAACTTTTATGTTAACATTTATCTAAAAATAAATAAAACATTTTTTTTTAAGTTCATAGCTAAAATATATTTAACATAGATAAAATCATGTTTTAAAACATATTTGTTAAAATACATTGTTTTATATTATTTAAACCTATATGATTAGAGGGTTATAGAAAGTACCGCATGTAAGCGTATGTTTAAAGCAGCTTCATATAAAACAGTAATAATGTTTATAAATGTTTTTCAATTATGAAAACTTCCATTTCTACAGAAGAAAACAGTGTCATTATTCAGATTGATTTGGTTCTTTGTTGTTTCAAGTCATTCAATAGCTGTCAGTGTTACATCAATTGTGATTCAAAATATGTTTTATTCATTAAAAGTTCATTCTTTTTCGTTCAAATTTGATTCAACTATAAACTCAAATAATATCTGGTCACATTTAAAACAATGGTATTACTGAAAAGCATATTTAAACCCCCAGATAAAATAAAATAAAACAGAATGGTATGGAAAGATATCAAATTAACTGGTTAAGTTTGAAATGCCCATTTAAATTTGACTGAATCAGACAGCACTAGTTAAGGTAGCAATTCTGTTACCATTTTAAACAGTGTAGAAACAACAAATGGTCATGTGTTAAGGCTAAAACTTGTACGATGACCTGCACACAGATGTGTGTGTGTGTGTGTGCGGTGGGCTGGCAGAGTGGCTCTGCACCTTTCTGGACTGGCACACATGAGGTGGCTTTGTGGGAGATTCAGGCGTAGGCAGCATTCCTTTGATAGGATGATACAGGGACTAAAGCTCTTCCATATGACACCCCTCACATGGCTGCTGTGTCTAGCCACCCTCTATCTCAATGTGTGTGTGTGTGTGTGTGAGGACTGCACAGGCACAACGAGGGGTTTGTGATGACAGTGGCCAGGCCTCGTTACACACCAAAGCATCTGTGTGTCTTTATCTGTCTCCGCTCGTCCACCGTAGAGAGAAAGAGATTGATGCCAGGCCACAATGAGGCTTTCTGAGTTCATCGATTATCACATTCGTACAGAGATATCACATTCTCCAGTCGTCTGACCTGATGAAAAGCCATTTGTTGTGATTTCTCGCTCTACAAAAAAGTTCCATTTTATAGATTAGTTAGCCACACTGGTTAACATGAACTTGAGTACCATTAAAAGTTTGGAATAATCAACATTATTTATTTATTTAGTTTAATGCTCACTTGAATTTATTCAATGAAAAATACAGTAAAAAGAAAACAGCAATGTTGTGAAATATTACTATGTATTTTTTTCTGTTATGTTTTTAAATAATTTTTTTTTTCCAGTGATGAAAAGCTGAATTTTCAGCATCATTACTGCATTCTTCAGTGTCATGATCCTTCAGAAATCATTTTAATATGCTGATTTATTGCTTAATTATTATAATTATTATACATTTTAATATAAATGTATACATTGTACATTTAATTTTTTTTTTTCACTTTAATGCATCCTAAAATAATAATAAAAGTTGTTATGTATTTATTATTTATTTTATAATAGGTGCAAAAATGTATAGGTATAAGGTAAACTGAATGGCATTGCTCTGAATCCAAAATATCAAATCATGTGGCCTTTATTATACAATAACATTAAAAAGGATTCACATTGAACAAACTGTGTTCTCACTGTTTCTGATTCATTGATAGTTAAAGTGATGAAGTGCACCTGTGTTTACTCTGCTAGGACACCTGCATGTGAGAACCTGAGAGAAACTGACCAAAGCTTATCAAATCTCATTGGAAATAACTGCAAAACGGTCAAACTAGAAAAGCTGAAGCAGCACGTTTCAAACTAAACACATACACACACACACACACACTGATAAATGTGCACAAATTATTTTGTGGTCCCGATTCATCTCCCTTTTCTTGCATCCCTAGCCTCCTCTCACTCCCGCTGTGACCTCCTGGGTGGGCCGAACACCCCCTTCCCCGGTCCTTATATTTTTTCAAGTGCTGTGCTGGTAGGCTGGAGTCTAATCCCTGTCTAATTCCCGGAGCTGATTGGGTTTACAGGGGCAGGGATCAGCGGTGTAGCCCGGTCCCGCACACAGCGTCTCGGAGCCAGGCCCCTGCCCGGCACTGCCCGGCCCCTCCGCGGGAACAAAAGAGCCCCTGTTTGCTCACCCCTCACGCTCAAGAGGCTTAGGGACATTTTTCTCATTTTTGAACAGCTAATATCTTGCAAAAGTTGTCTAATCTCTTTAAGTTAAAGTTGAGCTTTTGTAAAAGCCCAGGCTAGCTGTGCTTATGACTTGACTGTTATCCAGCAGCATTTAATTAGGTCAGGGTGGGCCTCTGATGTGCACAACACACACAAGATTGTGGGTATGCAAATGCACATCTATCACATCTATATCCGAACACCAACATCCAGTGTGGCTGAAGCGGCTGATGACATATGACATTACAAATCATTTTTTTGAGTGCACTCCAGTACAACAACCTGCATTAATCCAAACTGATTCAAACAACAAACTGATGATTGAGTCAAGTTTTGAGAAAAACAAGTCTAGAATTGTCAAATGCTGCAAATCTTTCAAATTTTCACATCCCAAATGCTGCATTTATGCATTTTTTATCAAAAATTCAAACTTCGAAGTATAACATGTTACAAAATCAAATAATTTAACATATTCAGATATTTACAATACAAAAGAATGCACATATTCTACAAAGTAAGCCATTATGATGCGCTTAATACGTACTAATAAACAGCCAATATGCTAGTAATATCCATACTAATAAGAGAATAGTGAGAATTTGGCCCTGAAATTATTAAATTTTTACTTGCTTGTTTATTTATTTATTCATTCATGCATGCATGCGTATGTATGTATGTCAAATTTCTAATGTAACCTCACAGACCCCAAACCTCTAAACAGGGATGCATATTTTCTTGCTTTGATATTGATTTGATATTTCCACATTGTACATGTTGTGAATTTGTTTGCTTGTCCAAATCCTGTTTTTTGGACCGCCATATCTGTGATGAACTAAAGAAATCAGGTACATTACAATGATTTTACCACAAAGTGTCATTCTAGCATAAAGCAGATTCGAAGTCAAAAGCACTTCCAAACTGACTTGGCAACAGCAATACAATAAAAGACCAATGTTGAACAAATAACTACATTTATTATTAAGAATACATGCACAGTAAACAATTACTTAGCTGAAATGTAAGTGATATTGTAAACATGTCAACATCGTTTTGACGAAAAAAAGGCATCAGCCAATCAGATGCTCATAAACCAATAAACACTCCCATTCACTTCAGGAAGCCAGTCTTGAGTACGTTTCTGATGGACAATGTCCAGGTGAAACTTCATCACCATTACGCACCAACCATCTCTAGCACTTCTACGCAAGTTTTAAGATTATAAGAGCCCTTCTAATCACATAATTACATACAATACAAGCTTGAATGGAGAGGGGAAGCACATGACATCGGCATGAACTGAGATGGGAACACTTGAATTACAGTTTTTCTGCTCTTCTTATTTACCTTTGTAATGGGATCAAGACACAAGACACCACTTTCGACAATAGCCTGTGCGTTCTGTGCAAGTACATACCAATTCTCCTTTCCCCCCTCTCTTTGGAGTTTGGATTACAGGAAGTTAACCTGAGCCATGCTCCGCCTCTCTGAGCCGTCAAGCTGTAAAGAAGATGGGGTTTTGAACACCTGGACGAGACGAGGTCTACGAGAAACTAAACAATGATGCAAACTCGGGAAGCTGGTGAGGCTGTGACCTTTATGTCGATGCTTGAGGCCTTGGCGGAGCTGTGCTTTGAGCTGCCACTGTTTGCCCAATGCGCTGTCTGTTTTGACAAGCCTGTCTAATAAAATATATGGCGAGCTTAAAGTACTCCGCTGGCAAAGATACTTCATCAGCCGCTCAAATCCATGAGAGTTCATAAAAAAGTCACAAGCGAAGATTTACAGAATTCCACGCTAATCTCCTGTATGCCACACATTGGCACCGACCTCATGATGCATCTGTTGAAAAATTCAAATTATTCTAATGAATGTCAACAAGCAACTGAAGGAAATATTACTTTTGAACTAACTGAAGATGTGTTTTGATGATTCATTGCAAGATCCAGATCAGGACCAAACCTAGGCCCAGACTCAAAGAAAGACCAAGACAAGTTATTAATTTTTTATTAATTTAAATTGAAAAATGTTGAATTTATTTTTCCATTCACTGCAAGCTATGATCATGAGCTTATTTTCAATGTTTTCAACTGTCAAAAACCAAATTTGAAGGGTCATAAAACTATTGCTTAAGGTACATTTCCCTTTATAGTACTGGAAATAGTTTTTAAGCATTTTCTCCTTGCAAAATTCTGTCATTTCAATAGGAATCCACACGATTGTGAATGTTGCGCAAGGGTGGAAGATTTCCCAACACATATTTTGCATTTCGTTCAAGTCACTTGACAAAATAAACCCACAAAATTAATGTAACCACACTTAAAATTGCATTTATGTCACAATACTAAAATCATAAGATCACATCCGCAATTGATTTTATTTAATATGGCCCAAGATTCTCTATTCGATTCTCTTAAAAAAATAAAGGTTCTTTAAATAATTTAGCAAAGTAATCTCATGTTGAGTTAAAAGCATCTTTGGCCATTAAATTCTAACTTAATCTCATAAATGGGGATTCTGTGTAAATTTGTGATTCATACAGAAACATGCAACTAAAGGGGAAAAAAAGCGAAAACGAAGATCCAAACTTAAACATAAGCCGAGCATACAAAAACATACCACATTTGTTCAATTCGATGAGAGATGTTTATATTGAGATCTCAAGCTAGTCCCAGACTAAAATGCATGTTTGAGGTGTCTCAACTGCAAATATCTCTCTCTGACATACCTATGTCACTGTTCTGTGTCAAGATGCACACTTGTAATGTTTTCTTCTAAAATATTTGTGTAAAAGTTGCTTAAATATCTTAAACGAACTGAGGCCTAGTCCTGGCTTAAGCTCTGTTTGTGAAACCAAGCCTAGAACAGACACATATGAGATTACATATGAGTATCTTGGAAAGTTTCCATGTGCTTTCCTTTTTGGAAACACAATCGGCATTAGAGAGATCTCATTTGTGCCTGTTCTTTCCTTCTTGCTTCTTACAAACTCCTCATCCATCCTTCTATCCATCCATCCTGGCTATTCCACCACCCTCATCCCCATCTCTCTCTCCCTCCCCGCGGACACAGATGTGCCAGAGTTGGTGAGTTGTAAGCCGGGTGCGTTGGCACAGAGCGAGAGCTACAAAGAGCGTCTGATTGGAAGCAGCGGGTGAGGACCTTTAACGAGAGCCAGTGAATAGAGGACAGCAGCGACCCGGACCGCCTCCGCTCCCCACACTTCTTCACACACCCAGCTGCCTCTCTCCATCAAAAGCCACACGCAACAGGCGTCCATCTTCTGGCAAGCTTTACCTCGGAAACACACACACACACACACATATACACGAGGTCTGCACTTAACAAATCAGCTACACACACTCACACAAGGCTCTGAGCCTTGGCTTTGCACAGGGGCATTCAAAGAATCAGGATTTCTCTGTCCTTATCTGCTACCAATCGTCCAATTCCATTAAAAATCATCCCGTCATTTCATTCCATAATGGAAAAACAAGCCGGTGTGTTTTAGATAGCTGCCTGTTTACTGCTCTGTCAACCTTAATGTGGCACAAAAGAATGCAGTAGAGCTGTCCGGTTCAGGGCACTGACACATATTTCACTACTGACATTTCAGACTTGTGGAGCCAAAGGCCTTTTAGCAGAATGACCTTTGGTATTGATCCGGACCCTCTGCATCCATCTGAGCCTCATGCTGGGGCGGAGAGGCTGATTTCCATCAGAGGTGGAGGAGAGAAGGTGAATGTAGACCAACGGTGGGATAGATGCAGTATTTGGACAATGTCAGAGGCTATAGTGTTAGCACACCTGTGATTGATACAAATGTGATACAAATTGTCCCTTTTGGACTATGTTTGCTTACTCAAAAAGAGTCGAAATGGAGAACGCTTCCCTAAAGTTTATTATTGCGTTGTACTACAGTTATTACATTGTAATAAACGAGATTAAACATTTGGTCATCAAATTTAAACATAATCTGCAATTTTGTAGAATAATTCCTGCAGTGGTTTACATTTAACACAATCCCTGGATGTTGTTGTTAATTCGAGTGACTGCATAAAGGTTAAGTCAAAACAATAAATAACTATGATCTAATTAAGAGGTGATAATAATGTTTGGAGTAATTCAGGAAATGTGATAGGACAACACAAGCTCCTTAAGTAATGATCCAAACGAAGCAATGATATCATTCCTCTCTGCTTCGAAAATAATCACTCACTATTCTATTAATAGCAGCCAAATTTCTTGACTTGGGAATTTGGCACGCGTTCCCAGACATTCTCTTTCTTCTGCCTCATGGTTTGGACGAGGAAAAAAAAACATTCTGTCACTTCAGTGATGCTACATAAAAAGTATTCTGGCAATTTTAAACTCGCTTGTGCCATGCTAATGTATCACAATCCTGCCAAGAAAAAAAACAAAAAAACAATCCCGCCACCACCAGCCCTCTCAACGCAGAAAACGAAGATGCTATCGTCTTGCGAACACCGTTTAGCATCTTAATTACCAATGCTGATAAACGAGCCTAATGACGAGGGGTTAATTGCCGGCTCCCACTCGTCAAGAGACCAACAAACAATTTGAGATTGGCACTTAGTGTCTGTGTGCTAAATTACAGACGCCGCACAGAGATCAATGTCCAATCAGACAGCAGACAAGCCTTTTGAAGGCCTCAAAGCACTATCAAGCTCTCCACTCTCCATTCAGATGTAATTAAGGCCTGTTAAAAGCCAATTCACATACATCCACACATTATCCTCAGACTCAAAACACAAACAGTAGTGTTAACATCCAAACATTTAGAACAGAAATGGACATGTTTCATCTCACACTATTTTTCTGTTTACATTAAGTGTGTTTTAGGAGAAGAATTGATTGTGTGCTTGCATGTGTTTTATTGCATTGATTTGTTTCGATGTTCTTACTTACCCTTAAGAACCATTAGAAGCAAAAGGGTGCTAACACTAACAGAAATCAGCTGAGCTGAGCATAGCTTAAAGTTATTTATTGTTATGTTATGTTACGTTACGTTAACTATGCTATGTTATGCTATTTTATGTTCAACCTGATCTCATGGCAATTCGTACATATTTTACGAGGTGACTAATTCGTACAAATTCTTATGACCTCACTGGTACGAATTTATACGATTTTGGCTAAATCGTACGTATTTTACGAGTTGCCAATTTGTATGAATTTGTACAAATTACCTGCACCTAACCCTACCCCTAAACCTAACTGTCACTGTGGTTTAGACAAATCATGTAAAATCATAGTGAGGTCGTACGAATTTGTACGAATTAGTCGCCTCGTAAAATATGTATGAATTGCAAAGAGATCAGGTTGAAACATAGCATAATATTGTATAACATAGCATAGTTAACATAACATAATGTAACGTAAAATTTCCCACCTCATGCGAATATGTACGGACTCGTTATGTTCTGTAATTGTGTTGCTAATAAAACAAAAGTCTTTGGAGCATGTTTTGGAGTAAGCTTTGTAAATGTAATTGTAAAATGTACAAGCAATTTCTAAAACAAAATTATTTCTACACCCTTTTCCCCCCACTGCATATACTGTACATATTTTAGGAATGTATGATTAGTATTAATGCAAACTGTGATACATTTAAAAGCCAACGATAAGCGTATACCAACCTACACGGCATGTTTCAAAGCAAGGGTCAGTTATCGACTATCTCTCCAGGCCTTCGGTATTGGTATTGACTCCTATCGGCTCTCACTAATTGTGTTTAAGTGCCGGGTAATCGGCACTCTATTGTCGGTTTCCAAATTAGTAATCAACTCTAACAGGCCTACACAATTACCGCCCTCACTGTGGCACATTCAAGGGGCCTTCTAGCCAATATAAATATCCTTTGTCAGTGGCTCAGGGAAAGTTTGTCTTTTCTTACTCCCACTTAAAGCAAACACAATGAAGACTAAATCTAACGGACCTCGATAGCTAGTCCATCGCTTCTCGTTCTTCCTGTGAATAAAACACAATAATGTGGTTTGGCTGCAGCAGTCTACTTCAAAGTGTGCTATTGATTAAAAGAAAAGGACAGACCCATGTATATTATAGAGACTTAGGGGTGCAATGTTTTGAATCAAGCCAGAAAGCAAACACCTAGCAACTGCATAGCTTCATAGCTGAGTAAACACACTTTTTTAGAGTTTGCACAAATTTGGATTAATAATGGGAAGTATAAAACAGAAAGGAAAACAGACAAGAGTTCAGACCATGTGCTTCAAAAGCAATGTGGCGAGGGCTGATTTTAATATTCTTGTAAAGAATGAGACTCCTGTCAGTCTCGTATCACTTTCATCTCTCAAACTTTCCACCGTTCAACTGTTTGTAAGACAGAGATTAGTGTTTTAACAGCGCAGAGGCTCGATACAGAACAAGGCTTCCTCACAGAGCTTAGAGGAAGATCTCGGCCGCTTTTCATAAGAGACTGTTTCCTTTCCATTGATTCCATCTGACGGCAGTATCTGAAGGTGCACTGTTGGCAGTGAACTTCCTTTTAAAACTCCCTCATGGTGTGTCTTGGCCTGAGTAAATACCTGTATTGTACTTTTTTCTTTTTCTTTTTTACGTAAGATCACTGCTGTTTGCATTTATAAAATGCTCTAGGAACATGTTATTTTCTAGAACATCTGACTTCTGTTTCTGATTTGATTAAGTCGTCAGCTAACAGTCGAGTGAGCAAAGATCTCTGGCATCAGAGTTTGTATTCTGGTCAATTGCAGAACTGAAGGAAAGTGTCCGGTTATGTTGAGTTTAAATTTTGTGGGGTGTAGCTATACTGTGTAGATGCCAACACTGAATAAATTTGACCTCTCATTCAGTTTGGATTTTGGTTAAAGCAAATACAAGGTTTGTTTTATATATACATGTATATAATGTCTCTTTGGTTTCATGCCAATGTGTATAATGTCTACATTTTACGCTTATAGTATCTAAATCATTTGGGTAACACTTTATTTTAGGGTCTCTTAACTAGTTGCTTAGTTGCTTTTTAGCATGCATATTACTATAATATAAGGCATTTATTAGTAGTAATTAAGCACATATTAATGCATTATTCTACATGACCTTATTCTACATCACTAATCCTACCCAATCCCTAGACTTAACCTTACTATTACATTATGTCTTACTCATAGTAAAATAATCGTGACAACTAGTAACTAAATATATTTTAATGATTATTAAATTAAAACACATCATTTTAAAAATCAATTCTCATGATTAACCAACATGCATATAGTACATAGACTTGTACTTATAAAGCACATATTAATGCTTTATTTTACATTACCATATTTTAAATCACTCATACCTTACGTTAACAACTACATTACAAACTAGTAATAAGCAGCAAATTATGAGTTTATTGAGGCATAGTTTTAATATTGAGAATTGGTCCTCAAAATAAAGCGTGGCGATAAACAAAACAGTGCGTTCTATTGCTGAACAATATATTGAAATTATCAAAATAATGCAAATGTACAAACTGCTATATGCATAATCTCAATGACTTGCAATAACCCAATAATTGTAATGCTTTAGAAAGATATGAAGACAACTCTTTTAATCAGCTTTTATTTTGATTCCATGCCTGAAGAACATAAAACATGTGAGATAAATCATTTTCCATTTTGAAAACTTCAGTATAAAATTAATTGATCTTACGCATTTAAATTATTATTGTATCACACTGTATAAAAAAAGCAACCACATATGGCACATATCTACTAACTTCATAAGTAAAAAAAAAAGTGTGTCATAACCAGTTGCTCATTAACATGCATATTGCTAGAATAATAGCTGTTTAGTACTAGTAATTGAGCACATATTAATGGTTTATTTTACATGACCTTATTCTACATCCCAATATCTAAACTTAACAACTACCTTATTATCTATTAATAAGCAGGAAATAATGTTGTTGTTGTTTTTGAAGGAAAAGCTGTAATTAATAGTGAAAAAGTGTTACCTATTCTTAAGTGTTATAATATTTTATATTTTAGATAAATTTATATGAATCAAGAATAAACAGTAACAATTATGTGTTTATTTCCATTTTACGACAGTTTTGAATGTGGCTCATGTAGTCAGAGTTTTGCCAAACGATCTATTTTATAGCACGAATGCTGCTAGGTCGCTAGGTAATGAGGTCACGATGCACTTGTGATGCTCAGCATTTCATTAGAATGCAATAAGGCCTTTAAAAAGAGCATGAATCTCTCATTTATCAGAGCTGGAGGAGGCCAGCCAACTGGACAGAGGATATCAGCGCTAAACTTTTCTCCAAAGAAAATACGAAATCTCTGGATCCTTTTCGTGTTAAAGTCTAATTTGCAGTTTCGCTCCGGCCAACAGGCCTTGCCACTGCAAGAACAAGGAGAAAGAAAGGGCTGCTGGGTGAAGGAGGGTGGATGAAAACAATAAGGTTGTTTTCCTGTGCAGCCTGAACAAACATGGATCCTTCTCTACCTCCCGTTTTAGCTTCTCCTCAAACCCCCGGCACAGACACAAAAGGCATTAAGGTATTATGTGGTAATGTTTTTGGAAGTGTATGATAGCGGAGAGCCAGAGACGGGCGGCCCCTTAAATGCTGGTAACACTGCACATGGCAACTATTAGCGGAGACCCTCGGTAATGCTTCTGAGAGCGGCCCGTGTGTGTGTGGTGTTTGGACCCTGTGTCAAGAGGTCCGTGGGGGCACGGTGTTCACACACTCCTCCGTCCCGGTGGATGACAGTCGGGCGGCTGAGGATGTGATGACAGTGTGTGGAAAGTAATTTGTTTGGACGTTGCTCCAGGCTAAAGCATTGATTTACCAAGGAACAATGAGGAGCATAATCTCACAACATCACATCTCTCAGCATTCAACTCCCTCAAACACACGCCTCAGAAACTGTGACTGCAATAGCGCCGATCGTTTTCTGCTCAAATTTGCACTGTTGAAGGCTGAAATATGTTAGAAAACGTCTCTGGGTTATGTATATAACCCTAGTTCCTTAAGGGAACGAGACACTGCGTTGAAACGCTATGGGAAACGCCTCGGCGCCAGCCACGCTCTGAAACTGCTGTAAAATCTGTCCAAATAGGGCTCCGGCCGTCATAGACGGTGACGTCATGATTACCGGAGCTATAAGCCCAGGTGCCGCG
>JAUMHG010000045.1:16621289-16639948 GCA_032359395.1 Enteromius anoplus | reverse complement strand
TTGTCTTGTCGAATGTCTGTGTCCTTTACTCCTCCTGTGTGGTTTTAGTTGTGTTTGTGTGTGTGTGTGTGTGTGTAAATGATTTAATGATATGTATTATTTGTGTAATATGTATCTTGGTTTGGGATAAAGGCCATCAAATTTAGAGATTCTAAGCTTAGTTTAAATTGTTCTATAAAAATATAATTGCTTAACAACTTTGGCTCATAAGTTGTTAAACTGAATTTCTCTATGGAGAAATTGATAGAAATTGTACATTGTTTCAAACTGAACCCGAAATGAGACCGAAAGAGTCAAAAATGTTTTGAAGAGGCAGGTCCTTCTCAAGTTCGTGCTCTTCACCTCTGAGTGCGCTTGACTCTGGCCTCTGCGGAGCGTCCGAGCAGACCGCCTGTGTCTTTGTGAGGGGAGTTAATGATTATCTCCTGGCTGGACGAGGACCGTGGCGCGCTGCCAGTACAGTGCAGCAACGTCCCTCTTCTCTTTGTAGACGCTTCTAATCTGCTGAAAGCCTCTCCCCTGAGACCATCCCATGATAATGTCATAGACACAGAGGGTATAATAGAGCAATTTGTTTACCTTCCAAAGCCTTGATCTCTCTCAATCCTGCCTTTCTCTACCTCTCTTGCTCTTTCACGCGGAGCTCTGCTCTGCTGGAGTGGGATGAGAACATATTGATCGGTGCTCGGGTTTCAATAGAGAACCGCAAATTAAACGCAATGGAAAACAAATTTGTTTCAGGATTGTCACTCTGTTGTTGAGCTAAAACGTCCCAACTGAGATCCACTTAAGGGAATAGTTAACCCCAAAATGAGATTCTTTCATGACTTACTCAGCCTTATGTTGGTTCAAACATATAGGAATTCATTAGGGATTTATAATATTATTTCCCAAATAAATAAATAAAACTTTTACTGCCCTGTCATTTCTCTGCCCTTGTATTGAAGGAATAGTTCACCCATGTTAATTCTGTCATTGTTTACTCACCCTCAAGTAGTTCCAAACCTCTACGAATTTCTTTGTTCTGCCAAACACAAAGGAAGATATTTTGAAAAAAGTTCGAACCAGGCTGTTTTTGGTGACCCTTGACTTCCATGGTAGGAAACAAATATACTATGGAAGTCAATGGTGACCCAAAACAGCCTGGGTTGCGTTTCCCGATCAACGATGTAACTCACTGATAAACCACCATAGTACGATGCATTGTTTTGGAAACGAACTAGATACACACGACTGTTTCCCGAACACGGTCGCATCTCCGTCGTTTGAACCACGTTAGTTCAACAACATATGGCCATTGTTAATCACGTCACACGCATGTCGTGAAGATATACGTTCTGCTATTAAACTGATTAGAGATCTCCAAGATGCTGCTGTATTGAACATGACACATATTGACTAATTTATTATTTTTGTTCACTGTCATTTTGCTTAATTTGATCTTTGAATCATCGCGGGTTCCCTCTTACGTCATACTCCGAGGTTCGTTTAGCCTTTTTGCGCATGCATACTTTTCAAAAACAGCGTTTAGAATAGACGTGCAAAAATCTAACTAAAACCGCTTTTTATATTTAGATAGAATGGAAGACAAAGATAGTAATGCATGCTAGTTTGCTGCTTGTGCCCAAGAGCATATTTATTAAAGCCCATATATCTTACTAACAAGAAACTATGCTTCTAACCACAGGTCCATTGCTGTAGTTCAAACCACGTACGTTTGTGACGTTGACTGCGAATGTTCGTTTGAACTATGCTTTCGGGAAACACCGAATTATTGAACTGTGCTGGTAACAACGGAACTTGCGACCATAGTAGGCTAACTATGCCTTTGGGAAACGCACCCCTGGTTATGAACTCATTTCAAAATATCTTCTTTTGTGTTTAACAGGTTTGGAACTACTTGAGGGGTGAGTAAACAATGAATTTTCATTTTTGGGTGAACTATTCCTTTAAGAATAAATTAACAAATAAAATATAAAATTAAATTAAATAATGGCTGGAGAGATTGTTCTGTTAATTTAATCACAATTTTTTTTTTTATAAAGAAGTTATCCTAGAAAAATGAATGACACTTATCACCAAATCTTAGATTTAATCTTTTTGTCAGCTTGTTTTCTTTCAGTTGGTGCAGGTTTTTATTCATTTTTGGAACTGATTGATTATAGAGCTGCCAGATAGATCTTGCCAAAAAAGATAAACAAATAACATTTCCACTCAGAAAAGCTCAGATCAATGCAGCCCATGATCAATTAAAGGTCAAAAGGTCAATACATTATTTTACAAATTCCCATACATATCTGATACTTTCATTGAATATAAACAACCAGCAACATTTTAGTATGTTAAATTTACACAAAAATTGTTTTTCTCTATTTCTTTAGTTATTTATTTATTCAAAGCAGTAGTTTTTGTTTTCATTAAGCAATTGTTTTGTATTGATCACACTAAAAGTATGTGTAAAATGTATTTAACTGTTACAGGTTATGATATGCAGTTTGTGGACCGGCAGCATGTACAGAACAGGCCCAACTGAAGTCATGTGCTCCATTGCAAATAGTCACAGATCTAATGTGTCCGCTAGCGGCAGCGCTAACCGACTAGCTGGCGCAACCCCTACCTTTACAGTCTGACCAGCGGCGGACTCACTCTACTCACACCAACTCTCTTCAATCCCATCAACACTGTGGCCCCCACCAGTGCTCATTCCTGTTCCTGCTCTCATCTGCTTTTCAACAAGAGCAGTTTGTCAGGGTCAGAAAGCAATTCAAAACCTCTATTAATGAGTGAGGGAGAGAAAAGTGTGGTACGGGCAGGAGGAGGAGGCGAGGGGTGGGGTGCCTGCCATCAAAGCCCACAAGAAAAGAAGGCCAGGTGGTTGTGGGAATCTCGGCTCTTTCTGCAGAGATGGGATCTTCAGCGTAATTAACAAGCTGGAATCGGGGCCTTCTGAAGCCAGGAGGACAACCCCTCGGAGGGGACAATTTGCACTTTTACAAGAGCTGCTGAGGGACAGGGAGAAAGGAGAGGAAAAGGGAAACTATGGCATCTTTTATCACCGAGACAAAGCGCCGCATCCTTTCAAAGGCCTGCGCTGGAGCTTCCAGAGCAAAGGAAGAGCGGCTGAAATAAAGAAGAAGAAAAACACCAGAGAGAGAAGGGGGTAGGAGCTGAAGAAGTGGACAGCAGTCGGAAAAGGGGCACCGGTGCCAACATGCGGTTCACGGAGAGAAAAGGGCTGGGGGAAGTAGCCGAGAGGGCGAGGGGGGGCCTGACATGCGGCCAACTTGTAGACCCTCCCAGAATTCAGCAGCTCCTCTCATTAACAACACTGCACTGGACCAGCAGAAGGCCTCTAAACAGACCTAAACTGGAGGCATGCACGCCTTACCACGATGCCTAATATATTCGGCTATAACTATTGTTATTGTAAGATATTTTTCATGAAACACGAAAGCTCTCTGATCCTCCCATAGACAGCAAGGATCCTAACACAACCAAGATTTAGAACATAGTAATATTCAACATTTGTATGCAGATACGCTGTTTGTGATCAGATCAAAGTGCAAACGATGTTAACAGTATCTGCAGCACTGTCTCATGGTAATTCGTAATACAGTTTCATGCAACCTCACTCATACGAATTCATACGTTATTTTGCTAAATCGTGCGTTTTTTTACGAATTGCCAATTCGTATGAATTTGTACGAATTACTTACACCTAACCCCACTCCCTAAACCAACTGTACCCGTCATGATGTTTTAGACAAATGAGATCATACAATTTTGTATGAATTACCCACCTCGTACGAATAAATACGAATTGGTCGTGAGACTCTGTTGTCATATGCCAAAACTGCTTGTGTGAATGCTAATGTGGTTATTGTTATAGTTATGTAGGTTTTTGCAGTGAATGCACTTACAGTGAACTTACCCAATAAAGCACCAGTAGTATATTATTACTACATGGTTGATAATAGGATACATTCAATATAAGTACCTAAGTTATTGAATTGTTACAGTAAGTATATAGTATGTATATCTGAAGCAAAACAGTAAAAAAAAGTGCTACCATTATCTGTATGGTTATCAGTGATGTGAACAGAAGTGTTTTGTCAAGTGAGTAAGTCGTATTTGATAACAGACATTGCTGAGGATAAGAAAACTATTGGCAAGTTGGTTCCAATTTATAAAATGTTAGACCTTTTGGTCACACTTTATATTAGGTGGACTAACTACTGCACTTACACCAAAAAAAAATAAGTACAATGTACTTATTGTGTACATATTGTACTTTTTCTCCGTTTTAGAGAGTAAACTGACGATAAGTAGCAATGCTACTAACAACAACTCAGCTTTCAGTTTTTTATTTATTTATTTATTTTTTTAAATGAGTATGGGTATTGTGTGATACAATCAAACTTTACTGCATACAAAGATATTGAGGTAAAGAACAAGCTCTTGTAAAATTTTCACCCCATCTTTTAGATGCTTTAAATGGCTAATTAATTTAAATGCACCATCTGATTCATTCTTCCAAGTTATTCTTTTTAAGTATTTGTTCTTTCGGTGTAAAAAACAGACCATAATGAGTCAAATGCTACTACTGTATATACGTGATTTGTTATTTAAAGCTTCAAAAGTAAACTACTTAACATTATGAGTAGCATATAGCTTCGTAAAACACAGTTCCTTAACGCACAGTTCAAAGCTATTTTTTTTAGAAGCGTGACTTTTAAATGTTTGATGTACAATCGACTGAAGTCTCCGACTGACAAAAAGCCATATTCAGGTTTCCATTTGGTTTGTTAGGACGCGTCAGACTCCAGTGTCAAATGGCTGACAGAGGCGGTGAAATATCCAGGGGTCAGATGCACTTCTGATAACGGCCCCTCAGCCTGACTGCCAGAGATGGGGCGTCTGCCCAGCACAAAATGCCATTTGTTGTCCATCACTCAGACACCGCGAGTTTAGCGCCGGCGCTGTGCTGAAAGGCACATTCACACAAGCTCACACACTGGATGTTTTTGCAATTCAATATTTTCACACACAGCCTCATCATTACGCTGGAACCGGAGCCTCACTGGAGAGAGCCTGCACTTTCACGGACAGGCAAATCGCAGTTCGAGATTGAAGTTAATAGCCCATCTTGAAATGTTTTGCTGACTCCCTAAAAACCCCTTCTCAGCATTTCACTAACAATCTGATGAGGGCTTTAGTTTTTTTTTTTGACCGAAGAGAAAACACCCATATGCCACACACTTTAGATCTAGTAGCCCATTGAAAGGTGTCAAAAAAAAAGACAAAATTATGCAAATATCCTCTGAAAATCCATCATAACTAAACCACATTATCTTATTAAAAAAATTAAAAATACTAGTGCTGGGCAATGATTAATCGCAATTATTGGTGTACATAATGCAAGTGTGTACTGTGTTTATTTATTATGCATATATAAAGAAGATAACCTAAAAAGGAATGTAAAGATCCATGCATGTCCTTATTTAGAAAATATATTCATTTAATTTATATTATATATATTTAATATACAAACATATCCAGTTTGTCTTCAATACACACATGCATGTATATATTTATGTATAAATAATAAACATACACGGTACACAAACAAAAACTTTAATTTTGGATGCAATTTATCACAATTAATCATTGCCCAGCACTAAAAAATATGTTTTTGTGTCTTGTGTAAATGCTTTAAAAATATGTTCAATATAAATGATTAAACAACCATTCATTTTAAGATCATTTACTTAATGAAGATTTATGAGCCTGGAACATGCATCAAATTTCACTGTTCACCTGCTAAAAAGCAGAAATGCAGTTGTGCGATTTTGAGGATCATTTACTGAATGATAGTTTATTTTAGGGTAAATTATTGAATGAAGATGAATGTGCATGAAAGTGCAAGAAAGTGGCTAGGGTTGGTGTGTGTGTGTGTGCCAATAATGATTTGTTCGGGATGTCGGCCTTAAAGTGGTTAAAGAAAATGGCGGCAGCTTGAGGTTTTATATATTTTTCCAGTAAGCCGCACTGTAGTTAATGAAATTTAACACACCAATAGTGCCGCCTCTCCCTTGAGAGCGAGAGCTTCGTAATCAGCGTGCCAACACTCTCGTTTTTTATGAAAACAAATTGCAGCCAGGGAGATGGACTAATTGTGTTGCGACGCAGAGCAAAGAGAAACAACCGTTCACGTAATTAAGCCAATTTTCAGGGACAAAAATAGTTGAAGGGGCAGTAAGCAAGAGCATTCATCTGGTACACGCCGCAACAATCCCACCCCTCGCTCGTGAACAAAGAAAAGCTAAGCATTAAGCAAATATAGACTGAGAAAGTCACCGGATAATGATGGTTCAATTACAGTGGATCCCAGCATACCGCACTGTCCAATTATGAGAAATGATGATGGGCTGACAGAGGGCTTTGGAAACATGAAAGACGTCTTTATCAAAGCAAATCTAAGCACTCTATCTCTAAAGTAGAAAACGACTCTACTGCTGCCATTACGGCACGTCATACCATCCTAATGAGACAGAGCTGCCCATCTTCCCCGTAATGACAAAAGATGGAGGACAGAAGATGAGTTCAAAAGATAAATGTGGAGGCCAGTCCCTTTGAAAATGCGCTCACTGCTAAAGTTGAAAGTGGTAATGCTCGGCTCAAGTGGCCCACCGGGGAATGACATCCACTCTCTTATCGCTAAAGGATGCAACATCAAGGTCTGGCCAAACAGCCCACGGTAGCTGCGCTGATGCATGGGAACTTTGAGGGGAATTACGTGTGTGTCCTCACTGCGAGGGTGAACTGCCACCCTAAACATCCCTGAAAAAGCCTGCTTGGATAAATCAGACCCTGAAGCACAAAACCAATGTTGAGTAGCATGGGTGTATGTAGCAATAGCCACAAAAAACATTGTATGGGTGACAATTATTGATTTTTATTTTATGCCAAAAATCATAAGGACATTAAGTAAAGATTATGTTTCATTAAGATAAGTTTCCTTGCGTAAATATACTTAAACTTAATTTTTGATTAACAATGTGCATTGCTAAGAATTTAATTTGGATACCTTTAAAAGTAATTTTCTGAATATTTCGATTTTATTTGCACACTCTTTTCTTTTCTTTTTTTTCTTTTTTTTTCAAATTGTCCTATTCTAACAAACCATACATCTATGGAAAGTGTATTCATGCATCTTTCAGGTGATGCAGAAATCTCCGACACTTTCAGAGGAGAATTATGTTGTGCATGTTGTGTTATGTTGGGCAAAAATGAGGCATTTCCCACTAAACATTGAAAACTAATTCCTGAGCTTGTTCATTTCAGTGCATGTAAATGGACCCCCTCCACAGCAAATATTATCACCTCCCTTGTTGTTTTTCCAAAACGCACCAACACAGACTCGTGAGAAATTCTTCGAGTTCTGCGTTTGCTGAATGTGCATCGGCCATAACGATATTAATTTGGCTCGGCATTGAAACGCGGCGCAGCTGGGTGCCTCGAAATGTTGGATGGAAACTTTTCTGGCGTTTCTTACTGAGCAGGAGTTACGACACCAAGACGTTTTACGGCCTAAAATTAGCAACCCTGAACACATGATGCAGGGTTAATTATTTCTCACAGTCCTTCCCGGTGGGTGTACAAAGCTACTTTTTCCTTGTACAGTATCGACCAACTCCTGCAACCTTTCTTTCTTAGGTCGTAATGCAGAAGAAGTTTAATTGTGCCTTTTTTTTTTTTTTGGCCAGACATGCTGCAGAGCTGAGACCAGAGCTTGTTTGCACATAGAGAGAACTGTATGTTGAGCAGTGGATGCTGATCCTGGATAAGCATTCAATGCTTACTTTAAAGGTTAATTTGAGAGGGAAAAGTTTATTCTGAGCATGTCTTGATCATAGTATGTGTTCATGTTGTTGACTGCATGCAAAAAAGACTGACGTGGCATTAATAAAAAATAATAAATACAGTGTCCTTTTAAAAAACAAATAAAACTGAAATTTCAGAGTGCATTATCGTTGTATGAATAACCTTCGATTATTGTTTGCCCATCATTTTTACAGTGCACATGTGCTGTAGTAATGAATAAATAAATGTTGTGAAATATAGTTTTAATTATAATAAGTAGACTGTTTTACATGCATTTGGATGTGTTTATACATATTATAATTGAACTATTTTTTAAAAATATAATAATTGCATACAGACTACATTTTGTGTCTCAATACAAAGATTCAGTGCAAATATTTTCAACGATATAATTATTCAAAACAAATGACTACTTTATGGTTCAATGGCAGTTATCAGACAACTCTCTTAGCAAGAAAGAATAATGAGCTACACTTCACTCAAACACCTTGAAAAAAACAGAAGGCATTTGCTTCTAGAGCCAAGGAGTTGCAGACAGCCTGGGCTGTAACATGATAAGCACGTCTCTCTCGCAGACATGGCTTTAACAGTTCTGTAATGGCTGTCTTTCCCTTACTGCACGCTGCACCCCGCTCTGCTCCACAGCATGGGGGCCTGCTCTTATATATCCAGTTTTTCTTTAAAAAACCTGACTTGAGAAACAAATAACATGCATTACGCTGGGAGGAAACGCAGCAAGACAGTAAAGTCATCTTTAAGGTATGCGCGTGACTGCCAAGGCATGGTCAGAAAAGTGACTTTTCCTACAACTGGGTGAACGAAAAAGGAAAAAGAAAGAAAGAAAAAAAAAGGGTGTGCGGTTCCAGTGCGGCAGAGAACAGCTGAAACAGTGTTTGGACACACACGGAAAAGGCCCTCCCACGAGCGAGTCACTGTGATGTCATAAAGAGGTGCCACAAGCGAACAACAACAGTGCAGTACAGTGCAAAAAAAAAAAAAGACTAAGCAGAATGAATGACGTGTGACAAATGTGAGCAAGGTTGAGCTGGAGCTGCCTCACCTTTGGAAAGCAGGGGGCGATTCGGCTCAGGTGGGCAGGCGACGGGAAACTGTGCCAGCTCTCCATAAGCCACCCATCAACCTTTCCTCTCGCTCAAGATTGGGGTTAACTATGCAGGCCGGGCGGTCAAAGGCTGCCCTAAAGGCTCCGTTGACGATGAATATGTGCATGCATGCATTCTGTGCTCAGTATTGCATGCTAGGATTAGAATATTATCAAACACGAATTCAGACTGGTCTCATTATGGTTAATGTCAGAAACAAAGACATCCTCACCTGTGCATGTGTGTGTGTGTGGTTGTTGTGTGTCATGCATTGCACACGTGGCCATTAAATGATTTCCTCACAGTTCTTCCAGTCTGGCTTTTAACTTGTTATCAAAGACAAACTTACATCTCATAGATTATGTGTGAGGAGGTTAGACGTCTCTGATGGCTCACGCACCATTAGTCTGTTCACCAGCTCTCATGTGTAAAAAAGCATATTGCGCATATTCTAGCTAGCTTTAAAGCTAAATGTCAGCCATTTTGCCTGTAAAAGCCTAGTTTTGAGTGCTGACAGGCTGTGTCTTCCACACAGCTTCCATTGCTGCTTTACTGTGTTATGGCTTGATTTTATTACTTGAGTCAAAACAACATAAGCTGAACAAGAACTTTTTGATATGATGTCCATTGCTATTTTATTTCAATGTTTTTTTTTCTCTCTCAGCATCATAATGTAAACAGGGAAAATTAAAGCCCACATTTAAGCGCAAGAGGGGAAAAAAATAAAATGCCTTGCCCTCTAATGAAATAAAGAACATGAGAATGAAACACTACATAAGGGTTTCAAATGTGTAAATAAAAAAAAATAAAATAAAAATAAAAAAAGCCATATATCTGCAAGACATCTCCGTGGCAGTTCACAGTCACTTCACTGTTTATTCAAATTAGTAGTAATTATGAATATTCGGACACAATATTTTTTCAGTGACGTCATTTACTGTATGCAGCGCATACTCTGGAAACCAAAAGAATATCCACTGTTAACACTGTTTTTTTTTTTTTTTTTTTTTTTTTTGTGACAGAGCCAGGGCTCATTTCAGTTCATTATTGATGAGACACGCAACCACAACTGGTTTCAAAATAATTAATTGTTTCCAATAATATTGCAAATGCATAACACACAATGCACGCTTTTTTCCTCCTTAGAATTACACATTCACATTTTAAAACATGACTATGCTATTAAAATTACAAAACGGTTACTAATGGTTAAATAAACCTACAGAGAGAGAAAGAGAGATGTGGGAGGCTGTGTTAGGCGAATACGCGCTTACCTGGCGCCAGAACAAACCGATTTCTCTCTGAATCTCAACTTAAACTATCGTATGATAATATATCAAAGACAGAGCTTTAACTAAGTGACTCGGCGGTTATAAATAAGCCACACGATATTAATTTTCAATCAGAAAGCATTAAACCCTCGTCGAAATATGAGTGAAGGGCCTAAGATTATGAATCAAGCTCTTGTAAGTACCTGCGTTTATGGCCACTTGATTCGTTCACTAATAGCAGATGATCCAGCCGCCAGATGCTGGATTGTGCGAGCCCACATTAACATTGTATAATACTGTTTCATTAAACACGATTATAGTTATGATATTTGACTGTATAGAGTTATGAAAATTAATTAAAAGCAGTGACCGAAAGTGTCTCATGAGAAAAGTTATCATATTTACGCTTCTCGGCCATACCTGCAATTTCTTATAGGCTAATTACGAGACGGCAAACTGTTGAGTTGAGAGAATAATTATGATGATGATAACAATTATAACAACAATAATACATTTGGCATGTGTGAATATTTCGTAGTTTGTGTTAAAAAAAATGTTTTGGCTTATTTTAAGAAAAGCCTATAAGAAAAACTTAACATGTATAATTTTAAAGAATCATTTTAATTATGTTTTTCCCAATAATAAGAATAATAATTATAGTACACAAATTGTTATATCATCTGCATACTCTCTCCGTCATTTAAATGAAAATGAATTCAGATAAATATGAAACAGTACGCTATAGCTAGTAAATAATCATGTGTTCGTGAGCAACTGAATTTGTTGTGCACACGGAAACCCGTAGACTTTAATAAACATCTTAAATCATTGATATCGCAGACAGATTGAATACAGCCATAAAGTAAATATGTCAAATACATAAATCTGGAAAAGCAAAACGCTGTGTTGTTCAAAACAATTAGATGAAACAATTTATACATGGAATAAAGAAAAGCATAAAACAGGCTCCATTAGTCATTTTTAATAAGCGTTTGTGTTTCAAAGATTGTGATCAGGCCCTTCACACTCTCCAGCACAAAAACGAAACTATATCATCTCTCAGAGGACGACACAATAAATGTATTTTAATGTAAATAAAAGACAGTCTGGTGTATGGTTTGTCCATTCAAGAGTCGGGTCGTGTCGTTTCCCTGACCTCCAACACAAACCGAATTCATCTTGAATGACTAACAACAAAAAGGCGAAAAACGACAGGCTGACCTGTTAATAGCGATTCTCGCAAGTCACCGCGTGCTACACAAGTTCTGAAGTGTGCTTGAGAAAATATCGAGGCCCACTTTTCTGTCTCAAAACAAACTGAGTAGTCTCTACGTTCTCTCGACAATTTGAATCAACAGGTCACGGGCCCACGCGTGCTTTCCTGCATACATCCAGATCCTATAATGGCCCGATATATGAATAGTCTGTGTGCTGCTTCTAACATATGGCCAATGAAACATAGGTTGAGCGTTATGAATACGGTGTACTGTTGAATCTGTTTCATACACAGCTATCTCCGGCTAAAAAATCAGTTCATTTGGATAAATCATTTTCTCCTGGAAGCAGATATTAAAACATTGTATAGCTCGATATTTACTTTACTTAAATAGCGTACTTGAAATGATGTAGCTGTTCTGTTTAATAAATAACAATAATAAAAGAAGAATATTATAACGCATCGAACGAGCGATGGCGGTGCCCACATTGCAGTGAATAATCGCATGCAAAAGTTTCACGGACACTTAATGTAAGAAAATAGTTAGAGTGCAAAATCCTACCCATTACAAACAAGTCGGAATACAAACGAAAGCCAAACAAACAATAAGCAAAGACACCATGCAGAGTCCAGAGAAGATTTACACACTTTTCCCTCGCCTTTGAAACAGTCCAGAAAATAGCACATTCTTTTTTCTTCAATATGACATGTATGCATTATTGATTTGCCATTCGCAGATGAAGCCGCAAACCGAGCCGCGACAGACCCCAAAGGACAACGATTGCTAAACGCGAGCTCCTAATTTAAGATTATCGGAAGAATTGTCCATTTTTGCGTGATATTCCTTCTTCTATGGCATCCAGCGGACAAGCAGAAAGCTCTGGAGATCTCCACACACTCTCTCTGTGCGTCCTGGGGTCCATGAGCAGTGCTAGAGCGCCCACTATTTCAACAAGCAGGAATATGATTTCACAAGACCTGGAACCACTCAATAAAAAAGTTACTATCCCTTTCGACAACTCTTCGCTAACTTTCGTGTAACAATTCTCTACGGTTTCTCGACTTCGCTAAAACAAGAAAGTGAAACGACGCGGCGTGGAAACGCGCTCCTGACCATTTCAGCCAAAGCACCATCACATAAAGCTACAAGAAACTTCTGACCAAGCATCTGGTCTAAAGGGTGGACGCCGCGGATCACGGAGAGTTTGAGCGATTTCAATGCAATTGAGAGCTGGAAAACAAACGCACCGGACAAAGACGCGCTCTCAGCAGGAACTGATCCATGAAAATGACACTTTGGTGATGTGCGCTAGGGTTCAAAGTACCGCGCGGCCGCTCGGGAGCGAAAGAAGCGCAAGAAGGACCTACTTTTGGCCAGTTTTCTCGCCCTCGCCTTGGATCTCATCTTGTCGGCTTGTAGATTCCTCGCGTCCTCCTTGAGCTCAGAAGCAGCAGCAGCGCTATCTTCATCTCACGAGCATTGTCAGTTTGGACACCTTCGCACATGCGCACAGGCCATTCAATCTGACACCCTCGTCAGGGCCAAAAAACTTTCCAATGTATTCATCATCATCACTTTTTGTCCTATCGTGTCTCCTTTAGATCACTTATCTCTTTCCCTCCTCCTCCACTCGCTCCGCAACATCTCGGATCTCCCCCCACCTCCCCTTCTTGAGCTCTTGAGGAGGAATAAGTGCTATTTTCCAGGGACCTGCGGAATCCGGCGCGACGCTGGACATTGGATCCTGGACGGGGTCAAGGTCGCAGCCCTCATACGCAAGGTGATCGCGAACATTTCATACACCGGCGCAAAAAGCGACGCTTTTAACTCGTAATAACCTATTGTTCCAAAAATGTGTAATTGTGCAAAGCGAATTGGTTTAAATAAATAAATCAATTATTATTATTATTATTGATATGTAATCATTGTTCGGGTCGGTCTCACCTAAAATACAATTAAATAAAATGTTCTCTTGGTTTATCACTTACTTTTATTTTATTGCAAAATGCTATGTACATGATGTGAGAGCACACTATTAACATTGTTATTAAAGTATTAACATTATTAATTTAGGTGAGCTCTATAAATAGGTAAAAGGTGTGTTCAGTTTCAATGTGGCTATTGAGAGCCACCAGACGGCCAGGAGCTCCCGCGTGCCTGCATGTGTGTGTGAGATCTAATGTGTGTGTGTGTGTAAGAGAGAGAGTGTGTGTGCGTGTGTGTGTGTAAGGAGAAAAGAGTAGAAATAGGCTATATGTATTAGAGCGTGCGTGGGATCCGCAACGAGAAGGTATGCATATAAACTCTCTCTTGAAACAATGCACTTTGCCTCTTGTTTGGGTATTTGGTCTGGATTAGGTTTTGTTCATCAGTGTTGGTATACACGAATTCGTGGCAGTTTATGGGCAGGTAAAGCGAGCATGGAAAGGCAAGGCAACCGATTCGCGCTTGTAAGTATGATTCTGCTAAAATGATTTGTTAGGTATGCCTGTAACAACGTGTAATATAGACTACTCTGTGCATCATAACTGCAGTCATGTTTGCATGTGCAAAATCATCCTATTTTAACGGCCATTGTAAGGATGAAGGCGTGCTGTCAGAATCAAGCCTCAGCTAGGTTCAACATCTGCATTATTTTCTGCTTTTGGCTTGTAATATCGATTCTACAGGATACATCAAAAGAAAGCGCGTTAATATGACGCGGAAAGATACTGTCAGAAATTAAAAGAAGAGCGTTTATTTGCTAACACAACTAGTAAATCTACATTTGCATTGTTTTGTTTTATTAAATAATAAATAACACATGCTGCTGTAATGCAATTCTGTATTATTATTATTATTGCTATTGTTGTTATTTCTCTCTTTTTTGTGTGGAATTCACATTAACAGCTTAACATGAAGGATATTAACAGTTGTTATTTATCATTTCTCTAATCAGAAGCCCATTCTGCAATAAAACGGATATAATTTTGTCACCAGATCCCATGGGAGTGCATGAGCTTATGCAGGTGTCTTTCAAGACATTTAAAGCAGCCATTAACAGTAATGCATATCCACTAACTTTGAGGGCTGTCAGACTTTTTTTTCGTTGATATCATTCCCGAGCGAAGAGCAATTAATATGTAAGATGATATTAAAGCTGTTGGTTTATTAAAAACAACAAATACGATTATAAACTCGTGCACATAAAAAAAATATGGTGAAATATGTCTAAAAGCCACTCTTGGGAGAATATTTTTCTCAAATAGACGTAACAGGCCAAGCACGTAACTACAGGTTTATGTGCGTAATTATCTTCTCTGAGAGTGAGAGGGTGGTTTGCCTCCTTTTGATTTTGTTCAAACACACCCCAGAGCCTTTTCATTCATAAATGAAGTAATTCACACTTTATTTGGCGCATTGGATTTTTGCTAATTAAAGAGGTTAAGATGAATTAACAGGACAAAATGCTTTAAACACGTAAATGTACAAATACTATATACCTGCCGTTACCCGCTCTGAAGGAAGAAGTGATCTTGTTACTAAGCCTCCCACTGACAAATTATATTTATTGGTTTATTGACGGACTCCATATTACACGTTTAATCGGCGAAACCTTCTCTTGTCAGGACACATCCGTTAAATACAAACATAAGGTGGTTATTAAACTAAATACGTAATATAGATACAAAAATTCTGCGTTTATTTCATTGAGAAAAAAAATATATTTTTATTAGTTACACTTAAATAATATTTAACCACAATATTTATTGGATTTGGGATATTAAAACGGTGACTTTGTTTAATTATTATTTTAACTCAACTGTTGTTGTTTATTGTAGTGCGACTTAATACACGGATCCATTGTATAAAACAATGTGCCTCTTTTTGCGTTTGAATTTTAGGGACAGCTTGCCATTTCTTCATTCCTCATAAAAACAATTCAGATGGAAATCTCTTTCACGCACTGGCCTGTGCATTTCTTTTTTTTTTTTTTTTTTTTTTTTTTTTTCATACGGAGCAACACCTTTGTAAAGGCATTTAACTGTAATTACACTTGTAAAGAAAAGTGTTGCTCCTCATCACTAGCTCATTGGGGAATAGTTTTCTGCGTCATTTAAACGTCTGCCTTTTTACAAGCTCCTGGAAACGTGATGGCTATGTAACCACGCATTTGGACTATTTTCTTTCCAGATTGTTGCCATTTTCCTGTGGTTTAGCACAGGAAGGGAGGGATGCTGGCCCAGACCCCGGAAGAGAGGTGTTCTGCAAACCAGGCCTGAGTAACATCCACCTCAAGAACTGCTGTCAGAGACGGAGTTTTTGTTCTTTCAATTAATTAAGGACAGAATTTAAGAGGTTCGTCAGCTGAGCATCAAATCAATCACTAGCCTAAACACATCCCTGTAATTTTAAACGTATTAAGCCATGATATGTTTTGAATTTGTCTACAGTTGTAAGTGAATTTTTATTGAACTTACTAAGTCAAATAAAAATGTATGCAGGCACCATTGTCTCATTCTCACTGTGTTCGGTTCAGTGCATTCTATAACACTTGAAAACGTGAAGCGTTTTTAAGCCGACTATTTCATATTTGTAATAATACAATTCTAACAAATAAGGACGTTTATTTATTTTTTTTACATATTTATGAGGTAGGCCTAAAATAGAAGCCAAAAATTTAAACCGTCATAAATCGCCACACAATGTTTGAGTTTTACCATTATTATTATTGTCATGATTATTACTAGACTTTTTTAACTAAGGTAACTAAATTTGACTAATTAACTAAATTAATAAAAAAAGAATACTTAATAAAAAACCAGGCCTACTACTAATTGCCAGCTCATTGCAAAAAAACAAACAAACAAACAAAACAAAAAAACAATAAAGTAAATAAAACATTACGTACTGTAGCCTAATATTGCATTAGAAAAAAATCCTAAATTAATAATAATAATTATAATAATAATATACTGCTTAGAAATAAAACTGATAAGATGGAATTAGATGGATAAGATCCCGATCTCTGTTGTTGTTGCTATACGTTCGTTGAAAGCAAGTGAAACTAAATCTTTATTCATGGTAGGAAAGGGCTCGGCTTATGTGTTACGCACTGATAGGATCTCACCACACTCAATATGCGAAATGATATCCACCCAGCAGTGGCCACAGTCAGAAAACACGGGGAAAAAGCCACTTGTTGCGACAACTACGCCCGCGCTCTGATCTCTACATGCTAATACAGTGGATGTAATGGCAAAGTAAACACAACTTCGTGATGACGGGGCTTCAGGCAACTTCTCTCTCGTACTCTCTCTCTCTCTCTCTCTCTCTCTCTGTAACACACACGGACACAAACACGGTCCTACAGTGTGTGCGTGTGTGTGAGAGAAGGGGAAAGAGGGACATCAGAAAATTGGCAAAGTTACTCAATGGCTGTAGTAACAAAAAGATATCAAAGAAGGCAAAAGTGGCGGTTGCAGTAAACACTTTGAGAACGGAGAGGTGAGGCAGAGTAATTGAAAACAAAAATGCACATGTAGAACACTTGCAAAAGCTGTTTTACAGATTGCGCGTGAAATCAAACTTAAGTAACTGACTATTAAATATATCGGCTATTACATGTTAGAATGAAGTAATATGGTAGGCTGCTACATTCCATCGGATTGGTGACACGCCTTTGCTCTTATAACGTAGGGCGCTCGTGCTCTGTCTGCCACAGCTAATGAAACCGCGAGAGCAACTACAGTTAAGTTCCCTGGGTAATTATTAGCCATTAATTGGGTTCAAGACCTTGAGAGTGTATGGGAAATAGGAAATCTGACCACTAATCCTAGACAGAGTTTTTCCTCCGTTGTTCCTCGTTCAAAGCAAAGGACTACAGGCGCCATGGGCTACTTAATGCACACTTATAACCTACAAACACGATAATATAACCCAATGCATAACTTCAAATAAATCATCTCAGCATTCCAGCACAATAAGTACACATACAACATAAACATAATACATACAATCATTACACATGTACCATTACCTTAGATATAAAACACATGAGCCTACATATAAAACAAAACCTACCTAACGTTACATCACAAACTAATCCACAAATGACCTAAAAACACAGTTTCTACACACACAACAGAACACGCACATCACTTAAAAATTACCCAATTCAGTAAACTATTGCCAGTTAAAAATAACCTAGCCTGCAGGACATTTCGCATTTTTTTTTTATTAATTTAACATTGCTAATAGGAAATAGTATTTCTGTTTTATTAGTGCTTATCCTACGTGTCTGTCAACATCAACATTTGATTTCGCGCCACAGTGATCAAAATTATAATTTTCCGTTGTCTTCAGAGTGGTGTTTTATGTAGCAAAATTTAATAATACATTGATTTCGTTTGTGTAATAACATGGTCTTAGATTTAGAAACGGCGTGGCAGCTGTAAAGCAGTGCACAACCCCCCTCATATGACACATGTATAAGTCTTGAATAAGTGGCATATGGCATGTCACATTAATTATACTGCAATGATTCGCCCGTTTTCATTACGCATCTTCATAACCGCTTGTGATTAATTGCGCTGGAGGAAAATGCGTTAAGTGCTTTTTCTGTCAAAATCTCGTCTCGGAAAGGTAAATTTCGTTGTTGTTGTCGTTGTTGTTATTGTTGTCATCTCTGCAGATGAAAAGAGACGGAGTCTGGAGACTTCACGGAAACGCACATGTGAGGATCGCCCGAGGCGAGCAAAGAAAATTACCCCGCGCAGAAACGACCCTTATATGATGTGATCAATCACTCTGTCCGCGGGAACACCGCACTCTCTTTACATCACAAATATGTGCTCATATCGGCAAACAGCAAGATGATCAAATCATCTGTTTTCTGATCGCCTCTTAGAGTCAACGCAGGCGTGACTTCCAAAAATAGGAACTCATACATGATTTCTACAACAATTGAAAACTCAAAAAATGAAAATAAATGCTTTACTTGTATTTATTTTATTTCTATTTAATAGGCTATCAATAAGCAAATAAACGATTTAAAATAAATTGTAATAGCCTATTTTATACAAATAAACGTGTCAATAATTAGGCAATACAAATAGTAATATAATAATAAAAATACAGCTACTGATTAATAACTGTTTTCACTGTTGAACCGTTGAAAAGCACTCAAGTTATCAACATACTCC
>JAUMHG010000045.1:16609652-16621249 GCA_032359395.1 Enteromius anoplus | reverse complement strand
GTATCATCTCTTAAAAATGAAAATGCGTGCAGGTTTTACATTAGGAAAAAACATGTGTAGAATTACTGAATTTACTGAATTAGTCAAATGAAATAGTTTCGAATCAAGTGCAAACGCTTACATTAGTCTATGCTATTTTTAATATTATGATATTTTTTTAAGCGTCTTATTTATTTAAATTTATATCAACATGAATTATTTCGAGACGTGCGTAAAAGCTATGGTTTTGCGAGATATCTAACTTTGTGTGGAAATGGTACTAATAATAATAAATTAAAATGTTTACGAGTGAGGCACAGCAATTGTGTAATGCGGCAAATTTCAATATTCTCCTATAGGACATTTACTGTGTTTTTCTGATGACAAGGTCTAAATGAAAAGGTTAATTAATCATTTATTACATTTAAGAGCTGTGTTCAATAACATTTTGCTTTTGCTCAATAGTACACACGGGGTAAATGGCTCAAGGGCATCAGCAGAAGTCTCGGATCCGAATCGGACAGGAGGGAATAAAGCGCGTGCCAATGGTGCGTGACGGGACACGTGATGTTTGATAAGCGCACTCACACAACTTACACAGATTGATCGATTAAACACATTTTGCCATGAATCGGCGATTCCGAGTCAGATGTGCCACTCTAGCAGAAGATAAGAAACACATCTACACTATTTGAGTCTTTATGAATAAAGTCTTGGAGTAGCTTACAGCGGAAATTAAAAAGCAACTTCTCGTTGTGGGATTTTTGTCAATTAGGTTTAATTAAAATATTGAATGAATGCTCATTATTTAATGTGTTCTTGCAAACTTTCACACACAATAAGCTATCTTTATTTATACACCTTAGCAAAAACACGTGTGCACTATTATATCTATAACATAACAAGGCTTGGCAGAGGGGGTCGTTGAAGCGTCTGAATATCTGAAGTATGAATGGCAACATTAATTAATTTAAACACTAACCAAAACTCAAAGTGCCCCTAATGAATGCATGGCTCGGGCTGAGAGTTGACTTTGACTTGCAGATGGGACTGCATGAGTGGCTCATAAATGGAAGAGAGCAGGTTTCAGTGAAAGACCTCTCAGTGTTGCCCTCCTCTTTTTCATCAGTCCTTCCTGGAGTGACTGTGCATAGTTTCCTTTTGATTAGGACCATCTCCTCACCAGACGTCCCAGCAAAATAAACACATTTGTGTTTTTGCATACATGGAGGCCTGGGAGTCATGACAGAAACTAAAACACCATTAGGTCAAGCATGTCAAGACATGGGATCTATTTTTAAAAATCTGTCCAGTGACTTCAGTGGTTTATTATCGAAGCAAAAATACCATTTTCAATCAGACTTCAGTTTGAGAACCAGTTCTCACTATTAACTAATTATTAACTATTGCTTTTACATCAATAAACTCCTAATCACTGCTTAAATTAAAGGTATGATTAAGGGATCTGGACGTGTGGAATAAGCCATCAGTATTTGCATTTAGTAATATGCATGCTAAAACCAACTAGCTAATATTCAGAATTAGTCAACAAATTGTCTTCATTTTCATATTTTGCTGCTGAAACAGCAACAAAATGAAGACAAAAGCAGGTTGCAGCCGTTGAAGAGCACTCAAAGTGGAGGAACCCATGCACATGTGCTCGTGAGGGAACGTCATGACAGTTGACAAATATGTAACGAACACAAAGAATACCAAACCAATGCAAATGCTAGAGACATGCCCTCAAACACACTCGCACAACAGACACCTGCACGGAAACACATACACAAGCACACACTCTCTCGGTAGTAAATCACTCTTATTGTCCCTCATTTAAGCTGAGGACTGCCTCGCATTGCTTATGTGCTGCTGGGATTAAGACTTGAGCTGGGCTGCTTATTTACCTGTTTATGAGTTTTATTAGGCAGTCGATCTGAGGCAGTGTGCGTGTGACAGCAAGATTAATCAGCCTGCTGCTCCGGCCAAACTACACATCACAACACACATGCAAACACCTCACTCTCTGCCGCTCATTTCCTCTAAAGGGCAGAGATAGATAGAGTTCTATACTGCTCTGAGGAGATTGCAACCTGAAGACAGGATGTGCATGGGCCTTTTTAACAAACCAGATACTACCAATTTGCTTGAAATTACCAGATATATTGATTTTGTTTGAGATGGTCACACTATTTTAAAGTCTGATTCTCGCCAGTAACAAATCATAACCTATGACTTTTGCCTCAAATAAATTCCTAATTTAACAGTTAGTGTTAGGTTAAGTTTAGGTATTAGGGATGTAGAATATGCTTATACAGGACATGTGCTTTATAAGCAGCCAATATGTTGAGGTCATACTGAGAATGTGAGTGGGCACAATAAACGCATTTTTAATTAAAAAGAACATTGGAAAGCAAACGTGCAATACATATTTCAGTCTTTAAAATATTCTATAAAAGCAACAATTGTAAAAAGTGCTCTAAAATTAAGATAAAAAAAAATGAAATGCACTAAAGAAGGAGCTCAGCAATCAATTCATAAAGAATTGTAAAAGTGAGTGGGAGTTCCAATCTGTGGGATGAAGCTCGAATATCTCACGTTACAAATTCATCTTTAGAATACATGTACATGTTAACAACGTCCATTTCCAGGAATGCTCAACGTTTTTGCCAAATATCAGCTTTTGTATTGTATTGCTTTGATTTGCTGCAATCTGAAGCAGTTCTTTGAAGCAGTGTTTGGACACTGTGCTCCATGCGTAAACATGTCAGAATGTCACTGCATTAGATAACAAAAACCAAACCCAGTCACATTAATTTCAATGAAAGCAAACAAAGCATTTCACAAAAAGACATCTGTTGGGTCCGAAATGATAAAACAGTAGATAGACTGATCAAAAAGAAGGCAAAAACTATTTGGACTCTTTCTGCTTGTCAAACATGATCGTAGTTCATGTGATGAACTACACTTGCGGTTACTCGCCGAGGACACTGAAAGTCGCTGGCAAAGCAGCTGATTAAAATTCATGGCAAAAAAGAAAAGAAAAGTGAAGCTCTGGTTGTGTTTGTTTGATATTTTTGAATGCAGACATTTATGCATTTTTTATTGCGGCTTTTATGCTGTTTTGGGGGCAATGTGCTTGGAATTATTTTTAATTTAATAGGTGCTGCAGTGCATGTGCAGGGACTGCTGTTAGTGTCTAAAGACTGCCCTCCTGTGTTCCACACACAAAGTGATTCAGTTTGTCCCAGCACTAACTCTCTAGCATTCCTTCTCCTCTCCCTTCATTCCCAGGTGGGAAACACCCCCAGAGCACTGTGTAACGTTGTTTCAGATTCCATCCTATACCTCCAACGATCCTCGCTTATGAAGAACATGAATCCAAAATAAGCATTACCATCAACTGATACTCAAATAACAACAATCTCCAGATGCGACCTGAGAAGAATATGCTATGTAAAGAATATAGTTCGGTTCCTGGAAAAGAATAGGTTTTACCTCACAATTTGTCTTAAGTGTCAGATTGGGGTTCAGTTTAGATCCACCTAAATAAAATAAAGTAAGACCATTCAATTTCGGTTACAAACACAAGCATTATAAAGCAACACAAAGAGCAATGGAATGAATTAAAGATTAAAACTGCAATGAACGTTAGACAGATAAGGAAACATGTTTTTCCATCATGTTCATGTAGCTATCCAAACTGAGCAAAAGAAGGCACGCAAACCGTGAATTAATTTGCGTTCATGTCTCTGTTCCGTCGCCTGCTGAGTTTAAGCAGGCGTTTACCGGCGGCTCAGAGGGGAGATCAGCTCGCCGTAGAGGAATGTTGTAACGACACGTGAAAACGAGACTGCTTTGGCCCTGGATGGCTTAAAACTCCACAATTCATGTCCTACCTACCACACAGCACAGCCTGTGAACTCTCCAGCGCTTTACTCAAAAGCACAGCTTTAAGAACAAGCCTTCTTGGCATTATGATTATTCAGTGTGACAAATGTAGCCTGGAGATATGACAAGCACTTTGTCTTTTCCTTAAAGATACGCCTTTGCTCGTAAAATGGAGTTGTTGATGTTTAAAACATGAAAACGCGCGCAAAGCGTTAAACGCAGATGGTCGGGAGTCGGTGTGTGAGGGACGGAGAGAGAGCAAAGAGGAAAAGTGAAAGAGTGTGAGGGGGGAAATGAAGTGTGAACAAAGAATAAATCTTTCTGCAAATAGCCCACATTTATGTACTTTTTCTCCACTTTTCCAGGGTCGAGTTATGCTTTGCTTTAATTAAAATGTATTTCTCTCCGAGAATGCGGCATGTTGATGGGCCATCTGATGCCAACCTGTCAGCCATTTATTTAGCCTTGACTCGATCCGTGCGAACGACACCACTAATCAACAGCCCTGCCGCACTTTTCCTCTCCTATTTCCAATTTATTCACAGTTTTTCTTTTTCAGGGACTAAATTTGTCCAAAGGGTGGCCAAGAGAGTGAATCTCTTCAGCCTTGAGTCAGCAACACCTTCCAAAACCAACTCAGCCTCATTGGAAAACATGTTTGCAAATGTACCTATACGTAAATTTAGCTACAAGTACAGCTGTAAAGAACACCAGAGACAGCAAAACATCAACAACTTATATTTCTTGTAACATAAATTATGATTACAGAGCCACTACATGGGTAGATTATAAATTAGGCCGACTCTAACGATAAACTCTTTTTGCACTCTTTTTTTATAGCTTAAATACCCTCAGATGTGTAAAAGCACATGATTTGTAAATGACACAGAAACATCCAGTATGGTTTTTCATCAAAAGTTTAGTTTTGGTCTAGGATGGGTTTAGTGCCTATTTTTACCGCTATAAAACATTCACTCGCATGATATTTCATTACTGAATTGCTGCTATGCATGCATGGACCAACTTTATAAAATAAGTCACGTTATGGAGAAATTTAAACCCGATTTTTAGCACCACCAATTGGATATTTTGAAACTGCTGCAAAGAAGCAACTTAATATAAACACTGCTAAAACAAAACGAAAAAAATGGAAAGAACATTCTTTCCCACTTTGAAATGTTAAAATTTGAAACAGGCTTTTAGGTGACTGTGACAAGGGAACTACTTAACCCTTTAATAGTTTTTTTTTTTTTTGGGTTTTTTTTAAGACAGACTGCACAATTGGACCACACATGGAGAAGGCTAAACTCCAATGTGTGCAATGTCAAGGATTTGCTCACTGAAGCTTCCAAATCTGAGCCTGGCCCAGGCTGTCGGGAGCGCGGGATTGTGGGTAATAGGGGCAGCTCTGTGCCCGGTCAGCCTTGCCGGACACACGTTTGAGTGAGCAGACACAGGGCAGCGTCTGTGTGTCCAGACCAGGGACTATGCTTTTTTTCCCTAAAATCTTTAAACTCTTGTTGACAGACGAATCTTCGACTCCCTTCTCAGAGTTTCCTTCTCTTTCTCTCTATCTCTCTTTTAAAAGATCGAAGACCTGATGGAGAAGATCCTGTTCTCTTTGGCATCGGCGTGTGTGTGTTTTTATCAAGCGAACTCTGTTATTTTTCTACACCGAAACTCTTGTTACAGCGGAGCGGTTCACAATCTTCTACCTTACAACTTTTATTTTTTACCTTATTACCTTCTTCCTCTCTTCCCACCTCTGATCTCTTTCTTTATCCCCCCTTCATCCCATTCCTGAAAGAGCATCTCTGGCCACACAATGAGGGCCGAAGGGGGGGAGAGGAGGAATTCGCCGGCCTGGGACTGCACCTGGATGCCCAGAAAGGCCGGTCCTGCTGTGAGGAGCTATTGTTCGGCATGTCAGCGGCTCCCTGTTCTAATGTCCCTGTATATCATCATTGTGATTATGTCAGATGACTGGGGTGGCCCCTGCACCATGGAAGGCTTAAATGTGGACCCCGAGTCCCACTGGATGAAATCTTAGCACTTAACCCCAGCTATGAGCATTGTGTACCGCGGGAGGAGTTTTCTCTTTCCTTCTCTCTTGCTCTCTCCCCATTTTTTCACCTTTTCCTTTTCTTTTAAAAGGCTTTACTCGCTTGACCATTCATTCCGTCTTTTACAGCTTTTCTTTGTGATTTTTTGCCCTGGTTCAGTGTGGGACAGGAAATTCAGAAGCACCTGTCTCCTCAAGTTCCACATTATGTTATAGAGTGCAAAGGTCACTACATCAGGTCAAAATGCTGTTTTCTTTTACAAAGAGTTCGCAAAATGTCAAATGAAAAGAGCTAACTATATGTGTGTTTACAGTGTAGTATGCATGTAAATGTGTGAAGTTGTGTAGTTGTAAAATATAATAATTCACATATTTCATAATTCACACTTTGTAGTAGGTGGCCTTAATAAAGAATATTAGCCATTTATTAGTAGTAATTAAGCACATATTATATTCTACTTCCCTAACCCAATACCAAAACTTTTTAACTGATTTTTTTAAATAATGCCTGTATATTGTATGGTTTTCATTTTGTCTGCATGTTAAAGCATCTCTTTCGCAGAGAAAAAAAAACATCTCCTTTTTTTCAGTGAAAAATAGCTCTTACTCCAGAACTCTTGTCCCTTGTGTATCTGACTTGATTTCCCAAGACTTAGCGTGGGACAACCCAAATTCATCAAAACACTGCCTCCAGTACACTTACTGAAAGAAAACATGCTTGCGTTATTAAATAAGGAATATCCTATAGTCAGTCTTCCAAAGTTGCACTTCCTATAATGTAAGAAAGATCACCTTGTCTGAAGTGTGATGCATGTGATACGCCTTTAACTCACAACCACATCTACATGTTTAGGGGGCTACTAAGAAATGCCTATTTTTTGGTTCAAAATCATTATGCTATCATAAAGAAACACTTAAAATGTTTGATTGCATTGTCCAAGTTGTCATGTTTTTACATATAATTGCAATGAATTAATAATAACAGAAAAAATCTAATTGTGTTATTGTTTATGTAGTATTAATGTTGGTAATGTGATATGGTAATGTAATATGAACATTGTAAAAAAAAAATTGTCTGGAATTTAGAAGCTCTACATATTGAGCTATATTTAATGACTATAGACAATGTAAGACTAAGTGTGTAAATGTTTGACTGACATTGTATATCAATACGGAATAGTATGAGACTTACGTGTTTAAAATGGACACTGTGATGTAAAACAGTTACCGATTTAAGCTCATGAAATTCGACATGAAAACAAAGACTCAATTTTTCAGCAGCAGCACAATAAAAACGTCCTGTCGTGTCAAAGGTGAGTGGGCAGGTCTGGGAGGTGAGCGGCTGCAGCAGGTCTGTGATGTGAGGCTCGCAGATTTACAGAGTGTGAACAGTGTCGAGGTATTTCAGAGACTTAATGAAGCCTCGGGGGAGGTGTAGCCCCCGCTATGAAACGTTCAGTCCCGTGGGTTTGTGTCCAGTTCAAAATACAGCACTGTTTTTTTCTCACCCTTCATGAGTTGAATAGCTACATATCCATGAGATAAATGAAATCCTATTCGCTCTATTCACAGACAGGGTTTCCATGCTTGCACCAAGAAAAAGGTGATAAAATTCACTTTGCATTGAATAATATTAGAGTGCTTGCTAGAAACACGTAAGGATCAAGCGAAACCATGGCCCTGACATGCTTATTTTGATGCTTTCCAGTTCTGATATTTCTAAACAAATATGAAATTGGATTAAAACAAGATAAAATAGTAGTAATTTCATTGTTAAATGCCTTCATTCAACAGTTCTTAAACAAAAAAACCTGTTGCATGCGACAGTTTGCTTTGTGGCCAAACTACAGTATTCATTACAGTGTAATTACATAAGTATTACTATGTTATACACATGAACTGTATGTAATTAATATGAAATTATTTTGTGAAGCTGCACATAATTAGCTATTGTTGTACTGGTAACAATAGTATGTAATATATGCACCATGAAATATATTACACTGAAAAGTAAACTGTTATTTTCCAATGATGGGCAACAATGAACTTTACTAAATCATTTTATGTGCAGACATTTCCCAGAAAGACTATGTCACTGCTTTAAGTGTTTCCAGTAACAGAGATTTCCCTCGTCAGTCCTCGTATGTCCAATATAACCATATGTTGTCACATTGCAAACAATTTCCTTGGTCTACGTGTAACCACTATGAATTTTCTTGTCCACTCTCTCACTTGGCTTTTGAAAAATATATCCTGCCTACCCAATTGAATTAAAACAGAATATTCTTTGTATTTAAGCGTTTAGAGAAGACTTTGAGTATTATTATAGTATGGCTATTAAAATCAGAAAACATTATTAACATTATTAAGCTTTAGTAGCCTTTAGTAAAACCTTTGGGTTTTAACAAAATAAGAGACCACAGAACTCAGTTGTCAAAACTGAATATCATACAACTGGTAGATACTGGTCAAATAAAATAAAATAAAATAATCTTCAGCCTTCAAATCTGAATAAATAAATAAAAATTGTCTAAATATTGTCTGATTTTTTCTTTTCACATATCTGCTTTATATTTGCTCTTCACAGCTGTTGTGACAATTGTGTTAATAATTTTACATTTTTTACTACGGACAGTGTTTAATAATTATGTTTACTATTACATTTTGTGACCAACACAGCCTTAAGTGTAAAAAGCTTTTATCATAATGCACACATATTAGTTGACTAATCTTGAGAAAATAGGAAAACTGACGGCAAAATCAACAGTAATACTGACATATGGTACTTAAGTGATGGTGTAGACCTCATTAACACTCGTGGACTGACATTCACGCAACACATTAGCTCAATAATGACCAAATTCACTATCAGAGATGCAGGACGTCCATCGCGGAGAGTTTTCTGAGGGTTGCTGTATTTTCTAAAGTCAAACAATGTTAATGCACCCATTAGAATGACAGCCTTGAGATTTTCCACATTGGTTGGCACACTTTTAGTATTTCAAACAGGTTTTCCACAATGTTTGCACGGTTTCAGGATTTGTTCTTGACTAGGGAACAAATGCATTTCTTCTGTGGAAACAAATAAGCAAATGTATTAATATCTTTCTTCCTGGATTGCCGCAGCAGTGGCCATTAGCACGCCATCTTTTGCCGGTTTCTGGGGGCTTTTCTAAATTTCCATCACTTCTAACGCTCAGTCTGTTTGCGCAAACATAATAAAGCCTGCATCAGTTTCGAGCTTTGATCCTGAGAAACAAGGAACAAAGTTAGTTAATAGATCTGTGCATTTGCATTTCATTTCCAAGTAGCCCAGTCCGGAGAATCACCACACACAACATATTCAAACAGAGATACAGAGAAACCAAAAAAAATGATAAGCTAACTTACAACCAGAGAAACCACTGTGACCTGCTGATGACCTGTCAATGGAAATTTTCACCCACTCAACCTTACATATACGCAAATATATTGAGTATACAGCATCACAAACAGAAGGCAAAGAGAGATCTGGAATTAGGGCATTCTACTGCACTGTGCTGGATTAGATTTGCAATTATAAATGAATAAAATAAAATATAGGCATATTAACTAAAAAATATATATATTTTCTTTAACAACCATTTTCTGTAATAATGGCCATTCACATTTTAAAAAGTAGTAACCTGCAGAGAGCTATTTCTGCTCAATCAAATCCATTCAAATTATGTATTTAGGTTGACCCAGTGATGTAAAATATATATATTTTTTTTAATGTATGATGCTATGTGTGCTGTAGATTCAAAACAGTGGCTGCCTGTTACATCTACATAATTGCAAACTGTAATTGCAGGCTATTCCATAACTTAGTTACATGGTAAGTACATTTTGTTTCATGTACGTACTGTAATTAGCTAGGTAATTACTAAATTACTTTAAACGATAAACAAAGATTTGCATTGACAAGCAATATGCACTTTTTACATTATACATGCACATATGTATTTGCAATGGGGTGTGACACCACCGGTGAAAATGTTTCTAAATTATAAACATAACAGTTGGTGAAAAATTGACATAACAATGAGTGAAATTATGGCCAGCGTGTAAATGTTGCTTTTGCAGAGCAAACTTGTTTCTCCATATTGTACAGCACTTTAGATCGATTTATGTTGTTTAAATGTGCTTTCTAAATAAATATTGCATTGGAAAGTTGCATTTCAAAATGTTTTAGTATTTGGTGTGTTGCTTGTTTGTCAAGCTGGCATGGACTTCAACGGTTTGTTCAAAACCTAATGATTCATGTTGTCCAACATGGTGTGACAACGTTCCAAAAAAGCATAATTCAAAGAAGGAAAATAAAGATCTGCTGCTTATATGAATAGCAGCAAAAAAATTTAATTCAGTCGTTTCTCTTTACTTCACGCTGCTTTCCAGGATTAAATGGGATTTTGAGATGCCAGACTTCTGCTTTGGTGTTTGTGTGGTATTAGTTGGCTTTTTCTTATGGTGAGATTTAACTCGTATGGGTTTGCTCATGCTGGGATTGTGCCTAACATACATGGCTGTGGTGGGGGTTTACAATCTCCCTGTTTAAAGCGAGCCCAAAACTCCACAATTGTACTATACGAGAGAGTCAGCAGGGGGAGTAGAGCTGAGATTTATACGTTTCTGTTTGACTTTTAACATCCTCATACTCCAGCCAAACTTAACCAAAAAAAACATATATTTCCTCTATTTACACTTCTCTGTATTTCAGATTTTTGTTTTTCCTTTCCCCGGTTATAAGAGCTCTGATTAGAAAGGATAGAAACGAAATGTTACTTAATAAGCATTATACATTTAAATGAATCAACAACATACACACACAAACTCATGTATATACAGTATCATAGACTGCCTTGTTACTGCAGCATTAGTATTAATAGCATGTATTTTAAACTGTTTGCAACTGTAACACACTCTAGTGATTTAATATTACTGTACGTGCTTCTGAGTAATCGTGCAATTCCGGCTAAAATGAGATGGAAACAGAAAACCCTTTTTGATAAACTAGAACTTGTTAATAATACACCAGTCGCTCTATTCCGTCATTATCAGAACAATTCTGTTTATTACTGCCACAGGTCCAAACCTCTGTCATTTGTTTGTGTAAGATGGCAGCAACATTGATCACTGATATGGCAAACCAAAGTTGCCTCATATACATTAACCATTAAATATCCCACAAGCCATTAGCTTAATTATTATTTCACCCATGGACCATTAAATGCTATAAAACAAACATTTAACCCCTGATTACATTACAGCAGAAAATGGTATTGTTGCTCTGCATTCACTTGCATCAGCTAGTTCAAAAGAATGTGCCGTGCAATGGAGATTTGACAGCTTGTTTATCAGATAAAATGAGGGCTGTGAGCACTACTGAGTAAAACTACAGACGAAGAGTTCATGTTACAACTCAATTTTATGTTACAAACAGTATGTTATCAAAATATATATATATATATATATATATAGAGTAATACATTTTATATATTTATTAGGGGTGGCCATAGATTATTTTTCTTAATCTAGATTAATCTACATTAAAATGGCTCATTAGAGATCTTCCAAAGGCATTCAGAATTTGTGTGCTACCTGTTATATTTGAGATATCTGTGTGTCAGTACTGCCATCTTATTATTTA
>JAUMHG010000045.1:16552755-16579002 GCA_032359395.1 Enteromius anoplus | reverse complement strand
TAATGTTCAGTGCTTTGCTACAATCTGTATTGTTAAAAGCGCTATATAAATAAAAGTGACTTGACTTGACTTGATTAATAGCCAATAATATGCACGCTAATAAGCAAACCTAATAGTTAGAATTCTACCTTGGAAATGCTAATGCAAATTCTATTGTCTGAATACAGACAATACTATTTGTTACATACAGCTTTACTGTCCACACAGCAACTGAATCTTTTTTTTATGTCTGAAGAGTCGATTTCTGTAGACTGTTCAGTCCAGCCTCAGCAGTGTCAGAGCAGTGGCTTCAGGAAAGGAAAACCTGATTATTTGTAACTTAATACAAACGTGCGGTGGTTGCTTAGAAACCCAAACACGGCTAGGCGGCCCAGAGGTCAGAGGTTCAGGCATGGCTCGGGGCGAGCGATGTAAAATGCTGTTACCTGTTTGACTGTATCTCTATGCATGGCTAACAGGCGCGCGCTAGCTCTGTTTTTAACGAGGGGCCCCTGCCTCCCACTGCGGCATGCTTTAATTGTGTTTCTTGAAAGCCAGCCACTTTTGAGAAAGCATGCAATTCCACATCGTGTAAACTTATGAGTGGGGAAATTACGCCTGCACTTAGAGGCATCTTTAAATAAAAGCAGTAAAATATATTCATTCTGAACCCCTTCTCTGGGCTTTTTTTCCAGGCTTTTTAACGATGAGGCTATTGGAGAGGGATAAAATGCATTGGCTGCAGAGCAACAGCTGGCAGGAGACACAGATGCACTTGGTCACCTTCTGCATTTCGTTAAGAAAACAAACATTTCAAATGCCTCTTTACATAATATGCGAATATGCATCCATTGCATGAACAATACTATAAACAAACAAGTACTGTAAAGTCTGAATGTTGCATCTGCGCAAACAGACGTGAGGTGAATATGTTCAATTGGAAATATGCATGCAGTCCAATAAACAAAAAGAAACAATAAATAAACTAATAACATAAAATTAATTAATTAATTAATCAACGTTATAGCACATGAAACTTCCTTATGAAAAAAAATAATAAATTGTAGGTAATAGTTTTTTTAACTGCAAATAAATAAAATAGCCTAAAGATTATTGCAGTACAGTACATTTAGCAACAGTTGGCTACTATTTGAGTTTTTAAACGTTGAAAAAGATCTTGTTTTTTTTCTTTCTTTAATTATTTTATTTAATGTAATGTATTTCTTAGAATTTTCAGAGTCAAAAAAATGTTTCTATATAGTGTACTTGCTTATAATATTAATAAATAAATCCTTAACTTGCTTAAATGGACTTTAAAAAATTGTACTTTGCAATTAAGTCAAATTAAAACTTTTAAATCATTATTTTTAATAATGTTTACAAACATAGCAACTAAAGTACATGTAAAGTACTTAATAATCATTTTATCTGTAGTGTATTATGCAATATTATATTTCAGGTCGGCATATATTTTAAATGCACTGAATTACAACTTTGTCATCTCAAAAACGTGACTTACAAAGCACATACAAATACAAAATATAAAGCTGCCTATATTTTAGTTTGACATAAATGTCAGGACAGTTGCCTAGACATTATGTTGTATTATGAAATTACGTAAAACGTACTTAAATTCCACTTAAGTGGGTTAAAAAAAAAAAAAAAAAAAGTTCACCTAATTAAATGTAATATCAATCAAAACTATTGTCATGTAAATTGCCCGGTCTCATGAAAATATGATAAACAGTAAGCCAAATAAAAAGAAAACTCATGGTATTGCTACGCAAAAATCGATTTTGCTGTAGGCTATGACGCGCACGTGTTTGGCGTGCATATAATACGAAGTTTTCGCGTGCATATGACACAAAATTTGTTGGCGTGCATATGATACTCATCTAGCTAGTCCACAATCCTCATCCTACCCATGGCATAGTATAAACACGCCAAAGTCCATTTTTGCGTATCTATAGCACGTGTTTTCGTTTTTACTATTTAAATGCACATTCTTGAGATCGGGCTGGTCGCAGCCAAAATTTCCAGATGCTTTTAAGCCCTAAGTGTCCGAAAACATTATATTTAGGCTAATTTACAAATCTAAAATATCTTAAAAGCCGATTAATAGTGCACTTCCTTTTCACGGGGTCTTTAAGACTATACTTTTTTACTGGGCAATAGTCACCAAAAAAAACTGTTTTGTGTTAACGGTAGTTAACAAAACGCAGCAAATTGTGAAGCTGTCAAAACAGTCAAGTCAAAGCGATCTGTTCCACAGCGCCTGGGATCTCCATAAACCCCTGCAGCCCGTCTCAGAGCGAGTCTGGTCTTCATTTGAGCTTCCTGATACAAATGAAAACGTGCAATGTCCAACACCAGTGTGGCATGACTCGGGTCCCCAGTTGAGCAGCAGCTTCACAGTGCGATGTAAAGCGTGTTCCTACACTTCGGAGCATGTGCTTTTGATTCCCGAATGTTTTATTGCCGAACAATGTTTCTGCCTTGGAGCGCAGCAGTATGTATAAAGAGCATATTGTCCCTCGGTGTCCACCCTCGGCTCATATATGACATCAGCGCGGCTCCGGCTGGCACGTTTGGCTTTAGTAGCGCGTCCTGTCATTGACAAATCACTGCGCTTCTATTCGATCTGCCCGCTTGCTTATCTTCAGTGGCACGATTTTAATAGACATTAGTCTGTCTGCACCGGGTTGCGGCTGTAAAACCGAACCGCAATGACCAGGCTCTGCTTAAACCATAGCCAAGATGTGAGATCAAAGAGGGACATTTCAGCATGCCAAGCCAAGCGCTGTTAGCTAAAGCTCTTAAAGAACACGGTTAGCGTATATAAAACAGAACGAAACAAGAAAACGAGGGCTATTACACACACATCGGGTTAATGGAAATATAAAAGCTCAGACAGTAACGATCCACCCGCCATCATTGTAAAAGTTGTGGAACGGGAAATATTTCTGTGGGAGCTGATATCATTGGATAAAACCCTCCGAAGCGTCTTGACACCACACCACAGACAGATATAATAATAACCACAGCTTTGGCAGGCTAAATAATGGATTGGGAATAATTCTGATATGCAGACAGTCCAGCTTTGTTCGTTTTAATGACTGATTAAGAAATCGGTTCATTTTAAAAGCTCTGTTTTCTATCACACTACGGAAGAGTTTGGTCAAATTAAAAGGAAAGTTCACCCAAAGATGAAACAGTTGTAGGAAGTAGCCATTGACTTTTATATTGTGACCTGGTCAATAAAGTGGTTACCAAATTTTTTTTCAGAATATCTTCTTTTGTGTTCAACAGAAGAAAGACATGCATATGGATTTGGAACAACGAGAGCGAGCAATTTGGACAAAACTTTCAAAACACCCTGTTTCATAATTTTGCATAACTAAACTAAGTAAGAAAAGAATTTGAAAGAATTAATAATGTATACATGATTAAAAACGCAATAAATGATAACAGGAAAATGTCTCTTATGTGCACATAGGCTGCATTTATTGGATTAAAAATACTAGTAAATACTAGCGCTGTCAATCGATTAATCGCGAATTAATCGCATCCAATATATATACATATATTGCATAATATATGCATGCGCATTTAGTATATTATGAACATATAAATACAGTAAATATTTGGAAAGTATTTACATGCATACATGTCTATTTACGAATAGGAATAAACTAGATTTGACTGTATATTGAAATAGAAAATTGTTATTTACGATAATACAATAATATTTCACAATATTGCATTTTGCTCAAGAAACTCACTTTTTATGGAACCTGCAATGTTTTTGTAATTTTCTTTGATGATTAAAAGTCCAAAATGATGAGTAATCATTGGATTTTTTTTCTCAATGCATCCTTGCTGAATAAAACAGTATATTTATGATGTGCATGATTTATGCATGATCTGGCATTGCCAGAACATTGACATGTCAATGTTGGTGTGCTCTTGTCATCCAGCTTCATCCATGAAAATCAGAATTATTTAGCTCTGGCTTTCTCAGTTTGGCAGCGGATCATCTCTGAGCAGCAGAATGCTGAAGTGCTGCTTTCATTGCTTGCAGGTGATACAGGATAAACTCTGTTATTTACACAGCTGTGTATGCACATCTCGCTCCAGGAAGACATGCTCTTATTCCAAATCAAGTTTTCTGTCCTCCTTCTATTCCTCCATCCAGTGGAACCAGAGCAGAGCAGGAGGTTTGTGAGCAGCATCCACACTGATGATCCACATCCCTGGACTAAATTACACCCATTTAATGTCAGTCCCACTTAATTAGGCCGTTAGGTGACAAAACAGGGTCATAAATCTGCAATTGATGAGACCAACCTTAGGTTTTTACATTCAGCATGAATTTACAGCATTATAACAATCAGAATATAACCATGAGTGTTGAAAAGCTCTGTCATCATTCACCCACCAGGTGGTTTAAATGATTTTAAATTAATATTAAAAGTAATTAATTAAACTTAAGAATGCTCTTTGACCCATTTTGTACTTTAGCACATCAAAATAAGTGTCTAAAAAAGTGTTAAATAAGTGTGAACTTTAATGAATGACTAAATTAATCAAATATAATGATTTGCACTTTAGGGTAAAGCTGCCAATTTGACATTAATAAAAAGTGTAAAAATCTAAAAGTGCACTTAATTGTTAGAAACTTTCATCAAAGTATCTTTATGCTTTTATTTCATTAATATTTTAAAATCAGTATTTGAAACCTTTTAGGAGTAAAAGTACATTACAAGTGCACTTTCAATACAATTAAGTGCACTTCTTTTTTCCAAGGGCGGAAATCTACAGGTCTGCTGTATAAACACAGGTTAATGTCTATATGAGGTGTTTTTTTTATTAGTGATATTGCACTGTAGGTAAAAACACAGCTCAGTAGGTTTAACCAGTAGAAATCAAGAGTATATTATATTATATGTATTATAGTCACACAATGACTGGATGAAATAGCCATAGATTAGGCTTGTGATTTACAGGCGTGTAATCTCAGATCATGAATAAGCATCTGTACAGGACTGCAGTCCCCTGACTCTGCAGCTCTGCTCTCGCTCTGTTTGCTTATTATATAAAAGAGTGCATTCAGATCCAATCTTCTGAAATACTTCCATATATCCAACACTTACACAAAGCTGAAAGAAAGAAAGACGTGCTGCATTGGTATGGTAAACATTTTTTAAGAGCCTTGTTATAATTGTAGCCCCAATTCATCTCTTTGCACAAGCTGAAAATATGGCAAACACGATCGACGGGTCCAACATTAAAAATGACATTCAGAGACATTAAATACATTTTTGTTTATTCTTCAACAGAATTATTGCCACAATTTTTTTTTATTATTATTATTAATTTAATTTGAACAATAAATTAATTGACTTAGTGGTCACCTCAATATTTAAAAGGAGGGGATGAATTTTTTTATAGATCAAAGTGACGTGGTTGCATAATTATAGCAACAAACATTTATGTATTTACAATAATTTGCATAATTTACATTAAATAGCAATATTAAAGGTCTAAACATGAAATGCACACATAAGTGTATATCGTCTACTGTGATCTACAGTAAACGACTCCCCTCAAATGACACAGTTTTTAAAGACTTACTCAATACACCTGTTTAAATAAACAAATAAAAAAATTAACAAGCACATTAACATTGCGCAAGTACCCGATTCGTAAAACGGGATATGTCCCGAAAGGTTCTTCTTCTGCGGTGTTTGCGCGTTGAGCTCTTCCAAAGTGAAATGTGATGCTTTGTCGCCCTCTTTTGGGAAAACAGTTTACGAGCAAATTCGCCGCTCAGAGACACCATTCAACTCTTGATTTGACATAATACACATAAACAGACATACATTTTCTTTTATTAAATTGCCATTTTTACATGACTTGGAATATTTACTTATTAGCTTAGTTTCAGTAGTAGCGGAATTAGCTGTAGTAGGCTAGTTGTAGCCCGGGATGCTAGTAAAGTATAAGTGCGATTAGTAGAGAAGAAAAAGTCGTACTTTTATAAAAGTTTTCTGAAGTTTTCCCAGTAAAATCCCACATTTTTGAGTGGTCCGGTGTAAAAACAGCTTTTCGATCTACGCTAATTTAAAGTTTGTCCTTTTCAGAAAGACTAAATATTATGGCCTGTTGTGCTTCAGTGACAATCTCAGTAGCCAAAAATATGATTGAGCTGCTAATTTAGCTGTTACGGGCCCTTTCCCCCTATGACGCTAATGATAATTAACATACAAATGAGCTCAGGGATGCGAAGTGGGGGCAGCAGAGCTCTGTTCATTAAGGCCTTAATTACTGTTTGAAAACTGAAACATCAGGGTTATAAATGGAGCTTTTTCGTGTAATGGCTCGGATCATAATAAGGGCTTGAACATGCTCTTATAACTGCTGTGTTGGACGTTACCTCTGGGTCTTATGGATGCACAGCAGCTCCAAACTTCGGCTTTCCTCACCAATAGGCTGCACTTGCGTGTACAACATTTTCAATGTAGTGTGTAAAAATAGTTCTGCCCAACAGACACACTTTGAGTACCCCAAATACTGAAATAATATGGAATGATGTAATATTGAAATCTTTTCTTTCTCCAAAATTTGTTTGAATGGCTGAAATCTCCAAGATGATTTGATTAATTAAACAACAAATTGAAACTTTTAGCCTTGGCATATTAATGTCCAACTTAAAGAACCTTTAATTAGTTTCCTTTAATTAAGCAGTACATTAAAATGTATTGTGCCTGTCATAAAGTGGAGTCATTGTACCATTATGATAACACATGATCATGGATATTAATTTTATAACATGCATCAACAGCTAATAGCAAATCCACTAGGTGTATAAAAAAAAACAACTCAGTAATCTTAAAATATCCATAACTGTAAAACAACCAAGAGGCATCAGAGATACTATCACAAGAATCATGTCAGAAATGATTTACAATAAGATTGTTTCAGAGACCTAACTAAACAGATTAAAGCTTTAGAAAATAATTTTGACAATCAGGTGAGGATATATATCTAAAGTAAGTCTAGACAAAGACTAAAGCTTAGAAAAGCTTTTTCATCAAACCTGTTTTAAACCTGTCATAGAAACATATTTTTTATATTGACATTAGAGAGCTGATTCAAAAATTAAATATGTGGAAAATAATTTAACACTTTAACACTAAAAATATAAGTATTTGATTTCTATACCTGCATGTCAGTGTGACCATTAACGGACAACAAAGGACTAAACATGTAAAATCATTTGAAATACAAATACTACACTGCTATTGTGGGAATATGTAACCATGTAATCTATAAAAAAATAACTAATTTCATTCCAAGTATTTTAAAAAGTCATATATTATTCAAGTACTTGATTTTGATTATTGATATTGTCTTTAAACTAAAAATTATTTTCATGAGTTTTCTAGGAGCCTTCCCTCTGACATTCCCCTATATATTCTGTACAGTATATCCAGTAATGTGGGATCCCGGACTATAATAATTAATAAGCTTTTTTTGCCATTTATTAAAAAAATTGGGGTCTGTAAAATCCAATTTATTTAATTTGATATGTGCATGTGCCTATTAAAAGAATGAAACCGTTATGTAATAAAGAAAAGCTGATTTTTCAACATTGTCACTTTATTATTTCATCGAACAGTAAGAGTGAATGACAATAAATTACAACGGTCTGCATGCTCATCTATACATTACCGCTCACAGGTCACTGTACCTTTCTCTTTCTACAAATGCAAAAAAAAGCAGCAAAATATAAAGTGCACATCACAAGAGCTTCTCCAGATGACGTTCTTGAACACTTGGCACACATCATAATCCAAACGAAACAGGTTAGGCATACACTAGATCGTACATATGCAGGTACTAACAGGTTAGTAATGCATCACACACATTTACGATCGGATTACATTTCAGATGTGGATTAAATAAATGTAGAATGCAATTCTATGCATAACTGGCATCCAGGTTTACATAAATCAGCTTTTCCTATCCAATTCATACATAGACAATAGCACATTAATGTAATTTGTCCCATGTTGAAACTAAAACAGTGCAGGTATGGGAAAAAAATTGAAGAGGCACTAGAAAATATTGCTGATTTCATTCAAAACAATTCCATTTTTAATGTTGCCAGATCAAGATCTTGGGAACAGGGTGACAAAAATATAATTATTTAGACTTGCTCAGATCGGCTCACACACTGAGTGGAATGGAAACGCTTAAGTAACATCACATAGGTCAAACACAGCAGAGCAAATCACCAACCACGTTTAGTTGATGTACGCCGTCAGATTCATCACAAGGCATGTGAGACCTCTCACATTTTCAACTTGCTGTGACATACTAACAAATCTCTCTGGGAATCTTTATAAACATAATTTACACAGAGGCCAAGCACTTTATATGACCTCTTAACTCAAGAATAAATAATTACCCTGTATTAAATACAAAAGAAACAAAGTGTACAAAACAAAAGAAAGCTCTCTTCAAAGTCGCACGACACTGTAGTCTCAAATGCAAAAAAACAAACAAAATACTGATAGACAAAACAAACTTTGTGATGAGCAACATTTGGTACGCTCAAATAACTGTCTGACAGCATGGCTAGGTGTTAGTTGATCTGCAGTAGATATTAAAAGTGCAGCAGTGTGTAGCTCGTAGTGTTCGGACGGATCTCTATCGACCCTGCTGAAGGTACTGCTGGGTAAACATGTTGAGTTCACTGTCCAGCCAGCCCGCTTTATTCCTGCGGGAACCACAAAACATGTCGTTAGCATTCTTAATGTTTGTCAACTTTTAGTTAACAAAATACAATGAACACACACAGTGTGAATAATACAACTGTTTAATGTGCTTTTTTATTTATGGACAATACGTTTTGCAAAGGCCAGTGAAGTACTTTGACCCCTGCTAATGTGTGTTATAACTTGCGAGATATTTAAATTGCATCTCTAATTTGAACCAATTATTTATTTGCAGTACATCAAAAATGTTCAAAACATATACAGTATGCAAGTAAATTGTGATATACTGGTGAGTTTCTGCTTAGCTGAAATAGTTCTGATTACAAGAAAGAAAAAATATCCTACTTTATTAGTCCCTTTTTTACCAAAATCAAATGGTCATATGTATAGTATCACGGGCTCTCACCTGAGCAGCTTGGCTTTACTCTGCAGGCCGTCCAACTGTTCGATCTTGCTGTTCAGATCCTGGATTTCATCCTCCAGCTGCTGTCTGGTCACGTCCACCTGCTGACAGAGCTGAGAGAAGGTGCTGGCCAACTCCCTGTCACACACACAAATGAACGGTGATTTAGAGTCAGCAAAAACACAACTACAGAAATCAACTCATTGCTCCACTAGAGGGCGTCACAGTGCTTATATAAAGTCTGAATGACAGGACAACCTTTGCATTAAAGTCCAGATTAACAATCAGAAATCTGGATTATACTGAATTAAGACGCTTCCTATGATGTGAAACTACCTTAAATGACGTGATTTGTTTGTTTGATGGATATACTCAAATGTACCATTTTCCCCAAAAGGAATTACTACCTTAAAAAAAATATATTAAAAAAAACATAAATACTGTTCTTTTGAACTTTCTGTTCATCTAACAATCTAAAAAATTAAAAGGTTTTACTGTCCCCAGAGCTTTTCACTGTAGCGTATATATTTTCAAAGTGTACTATTCCTGAACAAGACGACATATACACAGACTGCGACTAAACTGCAAACGCACGATCAAACGGTAACATGTATAATATAAAAAAAGAAAGACACACAACTCAAAACAGGACACAGCTACGGACAGAGACTCAGACTTACTGCTGAACCTGATGGCTGCAGTTGGATCCCGTGTAGCTGACGATGAGCTGTAGCTTCTCGCTGGCGTAGTCCACAAACTGTCTTTTAAAAGCTCTCTCTTTGGCCCTTGTGGTCCAGGTGAGTCTCTCATACACATACAGCAGCCCATAGAGACCCACAGACAAAGCGATGAGCCTCCAGCCCACGGCCTTCCAGATCTGAGACACAAACACAACCACATCGCATTCATCCGCTTGATATTCGCAATTATGATTGTGAGTAAATAAAGTATAAAAACATATAGGCACACATGCATTTTGATGCATTAATAGAGATGCAGTACGCTGCGCGCTATGTTCTTACCACTCCGCCAACGACTATAATGCCCATTGATGTCCGAGAGGTGAGTGATGCCAATCCTGTTACCATGGAAACCATAAGCTCTTCCTGGGTCAGGGATCCTTGAGGGAAAGGAGGCATACTGGTGCTGACCGGAGTGATGGCCAGAGGCCTGGGAACCTGACAACACAAAACAAACACCTGATCAGGTAAGGACCCAACACAGGACAGAGGGCTGTGGAAAACACACAAGGAATCATAGAATCAAGTCCATAAAAATTACATTTCAATTATTATTTTAATTACATAATAAAGTGGAACATCACAGAATCAGGGAAATTCTGGATGAATAAATGACATGCAGGGCTGTACACTTATTCTAGTGTCTGTGTGCGTAAGTGTCAGCCAATACACACATGTTTTCAGCGTCTGCAGTCTCACTTTCTTGAAATTCAAGTGTGACAGAAATATGTATCAGTGGGAAATCGTTTTACTCGACTGTTGCATTTTTTTCATGACTTGCAATGTTTATTTTCCATTTTAAAATCAATACTAACTCACATTTTATTGTTTAGTGGTTATGTTAAGGAATGTATATATTTTCTCCTTCCATGTTTTAATGGCCCATGTATAACACTATGTTCATAAAATAAAATAAAATTAATTTTGTTAATTTAATTGTTAATGTTTTATGCTCAATGTTTAGTAGTGCAGACGAAATGACCAGAAAACTATTTAAAAATGTAATCTCATAGTGCCATATTATTGAAAACATTATAATAATTTTTTTAATGTTTATTAGCCATGCCTAACATTAATAACGTGAATTTGAAATAATAAACCATTAAAACAGGAAATCCAGGAAAATGTCAGACGAAAAAAAAAAAAAGTATTTTGGGATTTCATAGAGCCCTAAAAACACTTTAGATCAGGACCATCCTGCTTCTGGAGGGCTTCAATCTCAACCACACTCACTTGAAACAAGGTAATCAAGGTCTTCACCATTACTAGAATCTTTGGATGTTGACCTTAATAAACAACTGGCATGCCACACCTGGTCATTGTAGCCCATGAGAGCGCGACGTGTGTTTTTGGGACCAAGGAAGCGGTTGACCAGCATGGTCCACCCCAGCGAGAAGTGGAAGCCGACATCTTCCTGGAAGTCACTGCAGAGTTTGTCACAGTTGAGGTCGTAGCTGAGGGCGAAGCACTGTCTTGGCACCATCTTATCCACCTGCTCTCGAATCCCGATGGGCAGCAGGGGCTTCAGGCCCTCTGGAACGATCAGAAGAGTCACTTTAACCTGCTGCTCTCACTGGTGTGAGTTGTTTGAGAGAGATACTCACCTATCATTTCAGTCTGTGTGGTCTGCAGCGCTGCAGTTATCGCACTGGAGCATCTCTCAGACATATTCCTGCCGAGACCGTCCTCTATGTGCTTGTGGAGCTCCTGAAATCAACCATTTAATCATCATTATAACATGACACAAAAGATATATTTCATATTTCATTTTCATATATTACCGCCTACAAAGATTACACATTAACCAATCAAATAAATGCAGGCTTATGTAGAAAATATGTGTATGCGAGTGGGTGGGTGTGTCTGGGTTGCCGTGATTTTACCAAGACAGACATGATCCTGGAACAACATTACTGTCCAAAAATATAGCCTTATCGCTACCCCTAAACTTACCCCTACCCAAAATATATGCCTAAAATCAGTGAGAAATACTAGCTTATTTAACAAGGGTGTAGAAGCACCTAACCCTGATCATAAGCCTAAAACAGATATTTCCAGAAAAGAGTATTCCTCAATTCTGATTGGTTGATTGGAATGTTGATCCAGGAACATCTTGTAATTGGTGAAATCACGCTTACCCCGTTTCAAAAATATTTTAAAATGTAATTTCTTCCTGTGATCAAAACTGAATTTTCAGCATCATTACTCCAGTCTTTAGTGTCACAAGATCCTTTGGAAATCATTACAATATGCTGATTAGCTGCTCAAGAAACATTTAGCAATATTAATATTCAATATTTAAAACAGTTGAGCAAAATTGTTTTAGGATTTTTTAATGAATAGAAAGATTCAAAGATCAATTAAATTGGAATAAAAAGCTTATGTAACATTATACACTATATCATTCATATGCTTAAGATTCAGTGTGTGTGTGTGTGTGTGTGTGTGTGTATCACAGAAGGTTTCTATTTCAGATAAATACTGTTCTGAACTTTCTATTCATCTAAGAAACCTGAAAGAAATTCTACCAGAAAGTTCTATGATTTTCAACATTATAATAATAATAATAATTCTAAACACAGCTGATTCCAGGGCCGAGCCCACAAATGGGCTGTAGCACAGGCAGAACGGGAAGAACCTAAAGGGCGGAAACAGAACGCACTTGGAAACAACAGATCAAAATTGAACAGATGTATAGATAAGAATGACCAAAAACACGTTTCTGTTTTTAAGACTAATGCACACGAAAGATCTAACTTTTGGAAAAGACAAAACACTCTGCACCGATTCTGATCACAACACCACTCGGGATTCATACGGTTAACTCGATAGCTGAAGAGTCACATTAAAAAGCATGGTACTTGTTTTGCATGTAACTCTTTAAAATTCTAAGCTAATTAGCATAATAAAAAAACTCAGGTCCACTTTGAAGAGGTATTACTCGAGAACGGTAGCAAATATAAAAAAAATTATTTAATTAAAATATTTTAATACATTTCTTGTGCGGCTCGGTCCAAAGATAAGTTGATCCGATTTGGACAAAATTTGGGGGTGGAATAACGAAAAAACTGTTTTTGATTTACTTCACGGTCACGTTCATGGAACATGACAAATGAGACATCGATAGAATCATCATAACCCAGGGAATAAAATGACATCATTTGAACAATTCTTTCAAAATTTCAGTAACACTAGGTGGCGCTGTTTTGAAACTTCCAGGATACTTGCGGGACATGGTCTCGATGATGTCAAACGATTTTTGTACCGATACCATCAAATGGTTCAAAAGATATTGCAATTTATGACAAATTTCAAAATGGCGGACACGTGGTCCCGCCCACCCTGACATAGCTGACATCCACTCATTCGGCATGACCCAACGAATCCATAGACACCAAGATCATAATTTTCTGATCATTTGTTCAAAAATGATTTAGAAGATATTTCATGAGCTATAAGCATTTTAATGTTTTAACTGGTGGTGGCGCTATACAGTTGATCGCTCCCAAATTTGGTCAGATCATTATTCATGGCCATCTCTACAATTGTGCCAAATTTCATCATTTTCCTATGTTCCCTTCATAGGGCTGCCTCAGACTCCCATTGGATGAGAATAATAAAACTGAATCATACAGAAACAATAATATTCAAGTTTTTTTGACCAGCAAATCAGAATATTGGAATGATTTCTGCAGGGTCATGTGAACCTAAAGACTGGAATATGGATGCTAAAAGTCCATCTTCGAAATCACAGGAATAAATTATACTTTAGAATATATTAAAATAGTAAACAGATAGTTTAAACCGTAAACATACTTTACTTTTGACACACGTTGGTTTTTGTGATTTCTGGGGTCTCTCTCTTCATAGGTGAAATGGTGTTTCTACTGTACATACTGTATGTGGTATTGCCCTAAACTGACCCTACACCTAAACCTACCCCTTACAGGAAACTGTGTGCATTTTTAGATTTACAAAAAAACACTATTTAGTATGTTTTTTAAGCCTTTTGAATTAAGGGGACACTGAAAATGTACTCAAAAATCACCTTTATATTGTAATATCTATGTCATTATCCAAATATGTGTCCTCATAAACCACATAATCATGCACACACATTATATACGTAAACTAAAAGATATGTATTTGTTTAATCTTGATACAGCCCTGTGTAAAACTGAAAGTTAACAAGATCAAGGACAAGAGCATACATAAATGAGATCACAAGATGTTATTGGGCAGCTGGGGACTTTCCTTGTTGAGAGTTGCATGTTGACATTTAACAATAGTAGAGGAAAGTTAAAAATAAAGAGGAGTCCAACTCACGTTCTTATATACTTTAAGCACCACTTGTGAAGGATGAAAGTCCAAATGGAAGTCGTCCACAAGCACAGCCAGCCTCCGGATCTCCTCTGCCATAGCGTTAGACACCTAAACGTACAGACGGACAGATAGGGTGAAACATGGAAACAGAATACCCATCACCTTGAAAGTGTGACATCATTCATTTACAATTACTAAAACAAAAGATAAAAGACCAACCAAAAAAATGGTATCTTTATCCAGTAGAGGAAACTAAACTTCTGTAAACAACTAGACAAAAAGGAAATCTCTTCAAATATACATTTTAATATACAACATTAGACCAAGTGGCTTATTAATGTTTTCATTAATTATGAATGTTCAATTTCAGTAAAACTAAAATAACAATTCTTCTTTCAAAATGTCATGTGTGCGCTTTAGTCCAGATAAAATGGCACCAACCGGATTTTAGTGAAACTGGACTAAAGTATTTTTACGCATATGACACTGAAACAAGCGAGCAGTAAATGGAGCATCACCTGTTTCTCCACCTCCTCTGTGATCTTCTTGATTTTGCTCTTGCAGTCCAGAGTGAGCAGATCCAGCTGTTTATCAATGAACTCCAGCCTGTCCTCCCTCTCCTCTTTAATCTCCAAACAATGAATCCTAAAAAACATCACAAAAATCATCATGCTAAATTTTCATCTCGGCCATCCTTCAAATATACCAACCCAGATTATTTTTAATAAAGCTGATATAAGATTGTTAATATGATTTTTAATCACTGCATCCTAACCATGTGTGATGCAAGAAGACACTAAACACTATATTGAAGGTCGCTTGGTTTTGTGTATCCATGTTGGACATCCTTATACTGAGAACAGAATACTAAAATATTGTACAGATATGGGGAATGTGACACTGAAATATTGCTGAAAATGCATCTTTTTTTATTCATATATAAATTTAAATTTAGAGTTGCTATCGAAATACATTTGTCTTAAGAACCTGATAGTTGTGGACTGTGAGACAAGGAAGGATCATAAAACCGGTCTAACAGGATGTCTTTTAAGCTCCAGAAATTCGGGCACAATTACTCTTGTCAATTATATATCGGCAACAAAATTCAAATACGTTGTAGATACTACCCCAAATTCCATCATTTGACTACCCCTCATCCCTCCTCCTCAGACTGTAACAGCACAGTCAGGCTCTAAGCTAATTCCAATGTGACCAGGAGATCAGTGTGATGGATTAATGCTAAGAAAAGCAGGCATCTTTGTGCTCACCTCTGCTCTTGAGCTGCAATGTGCACAGAGTCCATTATCAGACGCAGAGCTTCAGAAATCTGCTTGGCTCTCATCGTGTGCTGCTCGAACTTAGTCTTCACTGCTGACTGCGAGATGCACTCCTGCAAGGACAAGCGTACATGAGGGTCAGACAGACACATTTAAACCAATGACCGTCTCAAACACCACAACACTCACCTCAAACCGCCTTTCAAAGTTCTGGAACTCAAACATCCTTGCTTGAAAACCTTCAGCCAGAGCACCACCTGAAACCCCAAAACAACCTATTATAGGGGTCATATCAGGGATTTTATTGCTCTTTCAAAAATAAGAGTTTGATGGCATAAACTACATTTTAAAATGTTGGCACAGCGAAACCTGGAATAGCAGTTATCAAATCAAATGCTGTGTGCTTCAGAGTGAACTCATGTGAACTTCATCTCTGCATATACTGAATTAAACATGCATGTGGGAGTGCAAAATCCCTTTTCTGTGGAGAAACGTTTATAGCATCCCTACAATATTCCACAATGAAAGCTTAAATTTGAAATGTGAAAAGCTTTTTGTAAGGTAAAAAATTGAAGGTAAAAAAAAAAATATTTAAAAATATTTTATTATATTACACACACCAATTTAAAAAAAAGGTCTGGGTCAACTTAAAAGTCCAGATTAAAAAACCAATTAAAATAAAATAATAAATAAAATAAAAAAACATTTTGGGACAGATTTATTAACAGTCTTTAACCATTAAAATAGGATTACATGATTTACTAAATTATCATTTATACAATTTACTAAAGGCGCACAGTGACGAATTAGCACTACAAAAGACAAGGACAAAGTCTTTTTTTGCATATACGTTTCTAGAAGTTTCCCTTTCAGATGCAATATTTACTCATATTTTAGTAATGTTTGTGCTCATTAACTTACAGGTATTTTCGCCATTATTTAACATCCCAAAAAAGCATGTCTTAAAGCAGGCAGCAATTTTGGTAGGTCATTAAGGAAATGAATTGGCTGTGTCTACGTTCTTCAATGTGCACATTATCAATAAATCACACAGAATTTCGCCCACCTTTTGGTGATATTATGAATTTGCGCTCTAAATCTGGTCCTTTATCAGTTTACTTACCATGTCACCATCATCAGAGACCCATAAACAAGAGCATGCGTTGTTAACATATTGAAATATAACGTTAATAATCACAACAATCTTAAGTAAATATTTTACGTTTGTGAACCCCTTAAGAAATGTATGTACCTGCTTCAGGCATTCCCTGGGCTCTCTGCACACGTGCCTGAAGAGCTTCTTTAGCGGAGACAAAGAAGATCCGGTCGCTGGCCTGAGCACGATCCACCACCCGCAACTCATCCACTAAAAAACTAGTGCAGCGGTCCATGTGCTGCCGTCTCACCTGCAAAAACAACATGCATCATACATCCTGATTTCAAATTTGTTCACACTTCAGTAAAGTAACCAATTCTCGCCATTGACTTACTACTTTTCCTCAAACTCCGTTTTGCTGCTTATATTTAATAAGGTAGCTGTTTTTTATCATTTAAAGAAGAAACCAATCCAATGAATATTTGACATTTGAGGATTGCTACTAGTTTTTTAGTTTAGATTTTTTCAGCTTACTTATTTTCATATAAAAATATAACATGAAGTTGCTTCAAACAATGGTACAAACATCATTTCATGTAAATTATGTTAACTGCAATTAATAATCGCAATAACAATTTCAAGCAAATAATCATGCAGCCCTAGTTTGTTGTGTCATGTAAGTCGCACCTCTTCCATGTACTCGGGCTCGTTGGCGGAGGCGTCCCAGCGGTTGTTCAGGATAAAGATATTGGGGCTGGAGAGGCGCTCGTTCACTTTGTGAAAGAATGACTTTTCCTTTAAGAGGGCAGAGAGGCAGACATGTTTTAATAAGCTGACACAAGTGACATGACAACTGTGTGCTCTAAAATAAGTGAAACCTTATCTGGAGTGGAGAAAAATAAAATATAAAATTTAACTTGTGCAAATAACTACTGAGTTTTGCTTATACCAAATCTGCATAAAGCCTCCGTGCCCTTTTACACAAACGGAAGTCCATATTAAACTTACTGTTTGCATTAAAGTGGACTCTGAATTGGCCACCAGGACAAAAACGTCAGCATCAAGGCAGAATTTGTCGATCCAGCTGTCCAACTCTGTTGTGACATCAATGCCAGGGCTTGAAAAGGAAGATTTTATAAGTTTCCAAAAACAAAATATTTCTAATATGAATTCAAATGCAGTGAATTGCCATTGCATGTAATCTTCATATTAAAAACAGCATTTACTAAGCAAAATATCACATGTTAAAAGTAGTGCTAGGCAATAATCATGGTTAATCTCGTGCAAAATAATATGTTTTGTGTAAATAAAATATGTTTGTATGATGTATATTTATTTTGTATACATAAATACACATGCATAATATATATATATATATATATGTAAATAAATTAGAAAAATATGTTCTGCTTGTATATTTTATATAAATTATATGAATATAGATATATAGATGTTAATATTTTCTAAATATATACTAAATGTGCATCTTTAAATATACAGTACACACACCACACATATATATTATGTATACAAAAACGTTTTATATTGGATGCGATTAATCACGATTGATCATTGCCCAGCACTAGTAAAAAGAAATAACATAAATGAACAAAGAAATGCATGTGCAGAAGATTAAATTGAATTGAAACGGACAGTGTGCTGAATGCAATGTTTAAGGACAGTCAATATTTCCTAATAGTGCATTCAACATGTGTCCGTGTGTGTTTACCTGTCCACAAGCACCAGGTCATCCCGCAGCAGTGCACACTTTGCTTTCGGCCACATGACACACACCAGACTGCCTGCGTCCAAATCCTCATCCTGATGTAAGGCATGGGCCAACTGGTTCACCGTCTGCCAATACACACTCAAACATTAGCATTGCCAAGTACGTTTAACTGGACTATTTAAAAATAGATTTGCTGAAATTAAAGGGGTCTTATCACCGAAATCTTGATTTTGTTTTTTTATAATTAGTTAGAAATAGTAAAAGTTGTTATAATTACTATAATTACTAATGTTAATTTAACTACAAAGTCATACTGTAGTACAAATTGCAATACGAGACAAATAATTCACAACACTGTATCAGTTTTGGATTTGTCATGCAGCCTTATTTTAAAAATGTAAATAAAAACAAATACCGCGCGATACCAAGCTACGCATTAAGCATCAAAAACGTTTATCTACGACAAATCCGCAATTGCAAACTGAACCACATTTAAAATGATTGGTCATGAAATGTGGTTTAGTTTGCAATTACATGTTTTAAGATTACTAATAAAGGTCATACGACTGAAACATCGTAAAATAAACGTTAATAAAATAAACGACACTTTTTGCATAGTTTGCAAAGTAGTGTGTGGGATTTGTTTTTCAGTTTTCAGTCTCCTACACACCTATTGATTGCCATAAGTGTGCGAAGATTGAATGTTAATTTGGAAAAAAAAATTTAATGTGACCGTTTACCATCAGACAAGTGATCATGTGAAAGTGTTGTTAAATTATTGAAACGTTAACTTATAGTCTCACTTCAAAATATCTTGCCTTCAGCTGACAAAAAAGTTTGGTATCCCTTAGTCTCAGCCTCAGACGTCACGCCCACGGAACGTTGCCCAAAACGTCTGATACATATGGTACGCTTAACTGGAAACCCTTCAAGAATGTCGAAGTCATCGAAGGATTGGTTGAATTTGAGTGGATTTACAGGGGATGCGAGTGTCGCGTTTATTTTCGGTCCGCCGGGAAACAAAGCGCAGACGTGTGATTGAGGGAAAAAACTGTTGCGTTTACAGGAGTGGTAATAAGCATTTATTAAGATCATACTCATAAGTGTGCAATCCAATTTTACTAGTTGTGCGTCCCCTCCTATCTATTATGGAAGATCAAGTGAAGTACCTAAATGAGAGGGGAATATCATCCGTGTTTGCTGGCAAACATGAAACAACAGACACTGACATCGCAGCTGGCCGATTCAGTATTGTGTTCGGTTCTCCAGAATTGCTCGTGGGTGTTAAAAACATGGAGAGATATGCTTAAACAGATGTTAACCGCAAGCGTCTCATCGGGATTTCTATGCTGACTGACTTGTTGCATGCCGTTCTGTTGTTGTGGGGACATTTCCACGCACCGAAACGTGACGCTGAACGAAACGAACTGTGATTGGTTGTCAGTCAAACGGCCGTATGGGCGGGCCTTGACTAAAGAAAGCGGCTATGAATTCCAGACCTTCAGCCGTCAGTCTGAAGGACTGGCTGCGCGAGACTAGGTATCCCTTGACGTAAACCATGTTTTTGTTTCTCCCTCTTTTCAAATTAGCATTTGAGGCATACAGAAGCAGACTAACTCAGTTTACATGCAAAGAGGTTAGGCAATCATTTACAAACCACCTCTAGCCTTTGAATGTTTGTATTTGAGTTGTTACAAATCTTACAAATTTTTAAACCTGTAGCTGTGAGATTTTCCATCTAAACAAGTGAACTGCTAGAAACCTGAGTGCAGTCACACGCCACAGAGTACAGGATCAGTCATAAACCTAGACTAAGACTTGGCAGAGGAGACTGTATGACCCTTGGCCCACTCTTAGGAATGGAGTGCATTTGTTTATGTCATCATGGAGTGTACACGCAGTCAGGGCGGACGGAAATGGCCTCTTTCAGACAGACAGCGACTCTGGGAAAAGCATTAAAAGAACGGCTGTGTCCCACATCTATCAGCCAGCTGCCCTGTTCACGCTGCCTGCTGACTATTGTTCTGTGTGTATGCAAGTCATGAGAAGCCAGATAGAACTGCAGACAAACCCCAGACGTTACAACAGGACACCTGGCGTTCCCCTGATGCTTAACAAATGGTGAGAAAAACAAGAACTGAGAATAGCCAACATTTCTGATGAATAATAAAAAATAAAAAAAATCTATATGTCATGCTTTTTCTCATTAATCTGAGTTTTAAATAGGTAGATGTAAGAACTAAAATGAATAAAACTCAAAAAACCTGTTATTGTGTCTTTTTTATGCACACCTCTAGAGTACGTACAAGTACACTTATAAGCATTCCTCTACAGCAGACAATGTGCTTTTAAGTGTGCATGTACATGTTTCCTCAGCCCTGTAATATATATCAATGCAGAGGAAAGGTCACGAGACAAGTCCTAAATGACAAAAACGTGTGACCTCGTGACAGCTGCTAGTAAAAAGCCCCTGACTCATGTGGGTGTAATTATAGACGGGAGCTCATGTACAGTCAGCCAAGATCTAGAGGTTCATTTAGCACAGGCAAATAGACAACTAAACTTTTTGCCATATTGTCACATTATCCGCACAGTATTTTCCAATTAGAACACACTGTATGAATAAAAAATGATGCACAATTTTACAAGTTTTTGCTGATAGTGGGCCATCTACATGTTTATAAACGATGTACATGGAAATAATGTTTCGCTAATATTGCTTTCAAATATTTAATTATATTATTATGAAATGCATTTATACTTATTTGTAGAGTAATATTATTTTGTATACATTTTATTTTATTTCTGCTTTATATATTTCATTTCACTAAAAGTGTGTGACATCACAGTAACCATACTCTAGAACATCTGCCTTGAAACTGCATTTAGAATCGATACACCTCTAGAATAAAAAGTAAATTTTGTTTCTAATGCATATTCGTCACATACCGTTGTAATTTAGATTATTTAACTAACTTATATACATAACATACTTCAACATTTAGATTGGTACTGAGTGGGTCCAATAACCCTGAAGTTTGGTACTAAACGACAAGACATTTTTTTATATTTATTGTTATCAAGGCAAACCCACTAGAAGCTGCTTTAGAATTTATGACGAGCCTTTAAATCAGATGCCTTGATATTCCATCTTTATAGACAGCTCAGAAGGTTTAGGAAAAGAGCACCCAACCTTTTCAACCTGGATGGTGTTTCTGAAATCTGTAGGAACAAGTGCAGCTCTACAGGGTGTCTCCTCTCAGACTAAAGAGATTACACACCCTCTTTAGCACCTACGGTGTGCAAAGCGCATTTATGGTTGCTATAGAGAGATGCACCGAGTTACACAAGAGGCCAATTTCCATTCCCTATCCCACAGCTTGGATCTTATCTGATTCAACACGTCAGACACACCCAAACACTCAAACAAAAGAAAAAGGCATCCAAGATCACTTAGGAATGCCTTCATGACAAATAAGCAGGTACAGAGCATTTACCTTAACACTCTTTCTTTCATCCGATCCCTCTGTGAGCAGGAAAGCTTCATTGCCATCGGTGCCTTCCACTCGCAGGAAGCAGTTGGTGGTGTGTCCGATACCAGATGGAAGCACTTTGTCCCAGAGCATGGCATTAATGACGGAGCTCTTCCCGTTACTTGTCCTGTTTGCACAAAAGGACTTAATCACAAATTATGCTTCAAATTTTTGGCAAGCGACTGAACGCCTACCCCTACCACTCTCAGACACTAAACACGAACTTTGTGTTCATGCCATCAAACACTGTACCTGCCAAAGAAGACCACTTTCATGTGTCTGCGGGACAGGACCTCCCCGATCCCTGCTACTTTGGACATGTATCCTCGCACCTCCCCCACCTGCTCCTCTGTAGTGACAGGATCCAGTTCCTCATTGCTGTAGGTTTCTGCCAATAAAAAAAGAGACCAGTTCAACTACACTAGATTTACGTTCTTCAACAACATCTGCAACTTCAAAATGCCTTGATATTCAAAATTAAAGGCCACTACCATGATTACATCTATCAGGACGTAGCTATTTACTTGCTAAGGTGTTTTGGGTTAATGTTGGTTGGTTGGTTGGTTGGTGGTCCAAATCAAAAGAGCCAACATTTAAGTCTGAGAGTAAACTTCTTAACAGCAAATTTATATTTATGTAACCTCTTAAAGTTAGAACAACCACCAACTTGTCTAAGATTGCAACGCACCTCCCAATAATCGCAGAGTGCTTTTTTATTTCCTACCCAACTTTTCCTGAACGCGGATGTAAGCCTATGAGTGAGGCTTCTGGTTGGTTAGATGTTATATGTAATGAGGAGAATAACAATGTGCAGTAAATATAAAACTTTGCTGGACCCGCATGAGACCGGAAGCTAAGAAATATAAACTGTCGGTCATCTGTATTATTCTGAATATTCTGGTTAATGGTAGTGACTGAGAAATGTAATATCTATCTAAAAAAGCAACTTATATTGTTGTTTTTTTTAACAAAAACTTAGAATTCATCTTAAGAAAGACGCTTCAGAGAATTTTGGGGATTTTAGCCCCTGGTCTCTCAATATGTCTCCAGTTCCTTCCTCGACTTAAATATATTTTACATTTTTATCTTCGCCTATGAAGTAATGAATCAATGTTAAATCATTAAGAAAAGTATTTCTAAACCTCTTCTTACCAATTTAAGGTATCACTCAGTGATGTAGTACAAATGTACAAAAGTAAATTTCTCAGGGTTAGAGACGGAACTGGTTTCAGTGTAAACTCAGTAAGCTTTGGCCGTTTTTGCTAAAATGTGACTGACCTTATTTAAACCTAACATGAGAACAAAATCCTTCAAGGCTAATGCTATAAGCTTATGAGCTGCCAGGGTAAATTTGTTAGACTTCGCCTAAAGAAAACCAGAGATGTTCACAGACAAAAAGCCTTCCACACATGATACGCTGACTAAGCCATGCTTTTTCCTGAGCCGTCTCTCTGTCTATTACGTAACCTGTCTTTGCTATCTGAGCTATGCTAGTCACAATCAAGCAGGTTTCTCTTATCAGCATGGCAGATGAACAACACGTAGCAGTGTGCTTTGAGCTCCTGAGACAAGGAGTGGAACAAACGAATGGCCAGAAGTAATGAAAGCAGACACCTTCTAGAAAGGCTGAACTCTCTTTGATGTAGGCACCCAGCTGTTCAAAGATGCCGTTGATCTTCTTCTTGGCGGTGACGAAGTGTTTGAGCGGGGAGGCGTTCACCTCAGCCATGAGTCGCTTGTCCTTCTTGCCGGTCACACTGGTATTGGGTCGTGGGAAAACCAGAGACATCTCACTAGAAAATAAAGATAAGTTGATCAGAGTGGTTTTAACATTTTGCAAACTGTGCGTTTCATTCTTAATTAGTGTCTTCCCAGTCTTCGGTAGATTCCTGTCTTTTAAACAGTGCTGTGTAATAGACTGTTTAAAGAAAGTAATGCTTTCACATATACCATCGGCGTTCAGCTTGTTTTTAAATATCTCTTCAGATCAAATTATTAATAGCATTTTAAATTTGAATTGTTTCTAATTTAGTAAATATGTAAAATAAATACATTTCATTGCAGCTTTAAGCATGCTAATGACTCCAAAAGTGTAATATCATATATATCAGCTTCATATAACCCTGCTCTCTAAGACATGTGGGCAGCAATCAGAAAAATCTATATTGCTCAACATTAAGTAAAAAAAAGAAATATTTCAAATCTAAATGAGAGCATTTAAGGACAACTAATCTCACTGCTGCATTCAGTTCAAATCAACAGTGGCATTAAAGCCTCAAGTAAAGCAAATTTCCTTGTTAGGAGCTGCAGGATTTAAAGTTTACAAATTCGAGTCATTTAATCTTGTAAAGAGGTGAAACAAACGGATAAGACATTTACAAGACATGGTCTGCAAATTAAATACACACCGCTTGCAAACGCTCTGTCTCAAATGCAAATACAGCACACCCTGAGAACCGCTCTGAAGAAGAAGAAGAAAAAGAAAAAAAAAAACACATTCAGCTGTTGTCGTCTAACTGGATTGCTCAGAGCTATTGTTGAGTCCCACGTGTTGATGGGAAATGCTGTGTCGCCCAAAAGAGCTGAGTGTCAACAACACATCAAAATGTGCTTACAACAGTTTCTAGAAGAGTTTTTGTCTTGGCCAAAAGGGAGTTGCCTTCCCTTACTGAACTTTGACATTATTGCAATTCATTTGTTAACAATCAATTGAAACCATTTCGCTATCTGACCATTCATTAACAACGTCTGGACAATCACACTTGAGTCAGTCTGTTCTGCTTGGGGACACCTTTAAGAATACATTATTAATATAACCAATATGGATATAACACGGTTTAAAGATAATATGACTCTAATATTACATATTGAACATTAAATAATATGAATTTAATATCTCTGAAATAAAGTTATTCTAATTAATATATAACAGCTATAAAGAAATACATATTATAAAAAAAAGTTTAAAAAAATATAAAAAAATTATCAAAAATATAAATTTTAAAAAGAAGTAGCCACTAACCCACAGTGCAGTCTGATAAATTTGTGTCCACTAGGAATCATCTTTTCTCAAATAAAGATTCACTGCTATAATATTACAGACCGTGCATAGGAAATGTGATTTGAATGTATTATGACATGGTTTGAAAATGGATGTGTGGCACCTGCTCTCGCCAAGTTTGGCTTCTAAATCTGACTACAGGAAATGTATCGATCAATGCAGATAATTATAAATATTTCTGTTATATCTGCATTGGTTATATAGGCCACTAATATAATTCTCTCTTTAGACATGAATGCAGAAGGAGCTTAAACAGCATCACCGTAAAACTTCATTTAGGATCATTTGGAATGTTTGACATGATACAAAACGGATTCGAGATTTCAGCAAATATCAAAACTATTTGTCTGAATATTTGAGGATGCACAAGACCGTGAAAATGGCACGGGGCTAAACATTTTGACAATATTACTGTAATGCTTCAACAAAGACAAGAAAACAGGAGTACAAGAAAACCTCACTTGAGTCAGCCCATCATGCATTCAAAATACTAAATACCTGGAGAACCACATCTCTTCATCAAAACAAGCCGAATTTGGCGGTTAGTTCATGAGCATAACCAGCAGCAGTACACTATTAACATTCAGTGCTGGTAATGTCAGGGTTCTTCTGAACATCTTAGTGGTGTCATATTAAAGAGTCTGGAGCAGCAGTTGGTACGTGCAAGATACGTGCAAGATCAAGCGTTCATGCACCCTGGAAAGTCACCTTCACTGCACAAACTAAAAAGGCAGATGCAACATTAATAAAGTGTCCAGCTAACTGTCTGCATTTAAAATAAGGTAAGCAGACATTAGAGGCTGACTTTACCTAATAACTTACTACCAGCGAAATCCTCTGCTATATGCCAATAATCTGCACCTTGTCTACCGCGTGTTGAAAACAGCATTCTGTCTATACAGACCAAGATATTACCAGGACACTGGTAACACATAATAATTTTACTAGAATAAACAAAAAGCTTGTAAAATGGACAGATAACATAGAATATCATGCTGCAACACTAACTAATTGTGCAATAATGTGCAATTAAAGATGTGCAATATGCAAGTGCAAATCTGCCTGAACTACAACTAGGCCACCAAGTCAACAAAGGGTGATCCCTATAAATAATTACACCTTAAAAATTGTACCATGGTATCAACAGTGTCTGCCAAAATACCATATCTACACATGCTGTCTGTATACTTGAGATCTTGACAAGAATGTCCTTTATTAGGATACTGATAGCAGAGGAAACACTCCCATACACTCCCTTTAATATTATGCAAGCATTCTTACTAGTGCACACTTTTACACTAAAATTCTCAAACGTTCACACCA
>JAUMHG010000045.1:16527950-16552655 GCA_032359395.1 Enteromius anoplus | reverse complement strand
CTTTTATATACAAAAAGCTCTTATATATATATATATATATATATATATATATATATATATATATATAACTTATATTGCTGGTAATGATGATCTGACTGGGATCTGCTTAGCTGAGCTTTATAAAAATGTTTTGAACATACACACGCGTTTCAGCAGAAAACAACCGTTTAAACAGAAATAAAAACACAGGATACTGATAAAACAACAGTCTTAACTTACCTGGCAACGTGTGTCGGATCTTGTATAAAATAGTGAAGAGCAAATAACCTTTTTCAGTGACCATTCACACACACTGACCGCGGGACATTCAATGCAGAGTTTTGATAAAACGTAAAGATCATTTTATAGCCCATAACACACACACACTAATATCGGTGTCACGACATCCACGAGACCAATGTCACTGACAGCAGCAGCATCGAGTGGTCCTCTCCTCCACCGGGTTAAACGAGTCTAAGCGATTGAAACATCCAGAGAAACACCAGTAGCACCTTTGGTGTCTTTAGCTGAGATTTAACAGGACAGACTAGTATCCGAGTCACAGCTCCAGTGAAGAGTACTTTCAATGTCACTGACAGCAGCGTTTAGCTCCAATCCACGCCTCTGTACTACTAGACCAATGCCGTAATCACGTGACTGAATTTTACCTTCAACAAGCCTGAATACGTAAAACATAAAATTTAGTATAATAACAATATGTAGTTTAGTATCTGTACAGTACTGTGTAATAAAACATAATATCCGATATCAAATATATTTCCGTTTCTAGAATCGACCACACGGCCTCACTACAAAATCCCGCCCCCTACGCCATGTTAGCCAATCCCATGTGAAGAACAGCGAAAGCGCTAAATGATTGACAGGGGGAAGCACAATTTCGATTGGTTAAAATAGGGCGGGTCTCTCCCCCTTGACTCTGTTTATAGATGCTGACTGTCATAAAGACAAGTGAAACCTTCTATAATCTTTTATTATATATATTTTTATAATCTTTCATTATAACATACAACGTTGTATATATATACATACATATAAACTGGATCAGACAGACCGGGCTAGTGATGTAATCCTACTATCACCTTTCATTTAACGTTATCTAACGTTAACCAAAGAAACTAAAAGACGTGGTAAAATTATAACCCTAACATGCAATTGTTTTTTGGGTTTTTTTTTCCAGTTGTATATTTAAAATAAAACATGTTTACCAGCGATGGCGGAGTGATTATATCTTAAAACAGTCCTCAAGCATGTTGATCCTGCGATGTAATCCTTGTAATAAACCCCAAAATCCTCTTCTAGCAAAGCTTTCTCCGAAGACAGCTGTTGACGAAGACACTGCAGGGCTGGCTGAGCGAAACCGAAACAAGATCCTTAATAACAACGAAATAACGTAAACGTTCACGCACTGTTCATCAAACTGTTAACTATCAAACGTGGGCGTGTTGCTAAATACCCATGTAAGTTGGCCAAAAAGCTACTGTACGTTTTTCACATCAATCGGATGTGTTTTTAGCTTAAAGTTGAACACAAACGCGCGTTCTCAGGAATATATCCCTTGTCTATCTGACAGCTCGACTGTTATTTGGTCGCCATTATCTTAGCATAAAGCTACTAGCGTTGGTTAGGCGTTTTACGTAATCTAGGTGCGACGGTTTTGGCTTGACGAAAATATTTGCTTCCTCACGAGGGCGCAACGTGTGTTAAAGCCAGAGATCTGTACATGGGCTTCAAGCATAAATCCACCTCATACATGCTTGAATTTCACTCTGTTCTTCTATTTGATAATGTTCAGTGCTTTGCTACAATCTGTATTGTTAAAAGCGCCATATAAATAAAAGTGACTTGACTTGACTTGTATTTTAATATTTAGAATTGATATGAACAGTTTTTGCAACATAGCCAAGTGTGAAAAGTTACAGTTATTACCTACATATAGGTGTACATTTTCCATAACTTTTAAAGATTAACGTGGAAATGTCAGAGGAGTTCCTTTATTCAAATCAGACTTAAAAAAAATATCTATTTTTATATAACTAATTAAGGCCCATTGTACTTGACAAGTGTATAAAGGCCACCTTGTTATGCTACTTTATTTATTTTATACTAACTCATAAAAATGTACGGATTTCTAACAGAGCTAAAACATATTATTAAAGAACTACATTAAAGAACTAAAAGTCGAATTGCAGTCACAACACAACTATTGATTAGTTTTTGTCTCTGTCGTTTTTATTATTTTCTTCCAAAATTCACGACATGACTGATCCATAACTAGACAAGAACATAGTTACCTAAACAAGCAACATTATGCAGTACGAAAACAAATCATTTTTCAGACTGTTTTCAAACGGCAGCACCAACTGCTTGGAGGGGCATCAATAAAGAAACTCCAAAAACGGCGAATGTCAAAGCAAGGACAGATGCATGATCAAAATCCACACAATCGGAGCAATCCCTTCAACGCATGACAATAAATAAATGAGTAAAATGTCACTGCATAGAAGTCACACATTGCATAGTGATCTGTCCAACTGCTTTCGAAATTCATCGATCGTTATCAAACGATGCCTTTACATAAAAAACATGGAAAATATATATACACTGGCATATTCACAATTTAAGGCACCGTGTCAACATGATTTAATTATTCAAGAGTCTTCTGAATGCACAAGTTTCCAAACAGAAAGTAGTTCAAGGGTCCACAAAAGAGACAACAATGTACCGGACCCCCTCAACGGTGGGCAGACCCTCGTGGTAGTGAGTGAGGCGTCCAGGGTGCATGAGCGCCCAGCCCCTCCGGGGAGCTGTAACGGAGCAGTTGTACCTCAAGAACCGACATCCGCCGCCCTGAACAGAAAGTTAAAAGAGTGTTAATACATTTGCCTCTTCTTCCGTCACAATAGTGGACACATATTTGAGGTGAAATGTTTCACTTTATTATGCATGAAAGAGGTATTTCCTCTACTGAATGAAAAAGCTAATTACTGCTTTTCACCTCATAATTTTTTTCTCTCACAGTTATAAGTTAATATCACAGTTCTGACTTTTAAACTTTATTATAGTGCAATTCTGACTTCGTAATTTGCAGTTGTGAGTTTATATGTCACAATTCAGAGAAAAATAAAAACCCAGAACTGTGGGTATAAAAAACAGCACTTTTCTTTTTTTAAGATATGAGATATGTCATTTTGTGTCATTGGACAACAGTCACCATGATTCACATAAACCAGGAAAACAATCTAAAAATGCACTTTAAAAAAAAATGTTTTAATGTTAAGAGACAAGCATTTAACAAAAAGAAAACCGTGCATATCAGAGCCAAGCATCGTAACCATGCTTCACTCACCTGATAGTCGATCCCCACTTGATTGAGCGCTATATTGATAGTGAAAGTGGAGGCGTCGTGATGTGGTCTTAGTGCGGGTTGTTCATCAGGTTTATATCTGACTACAAACGCCAGATCAAATTGAGCCTGCAGGACACAGATGAAGCATTCACATGTAAAAGCCCAAACAAACCCCTCCACTCTGGTACATATCATAATGGTCACTTTTCAAGACCATCATTATATCTAGAGTATCTCAAATCTCAGGTTTCATTGGAAATATGTGACTTTTATGGCAGGAAAATAGATCGTGAGCTCTGTGTCACATCAACATGCAAACACCACCCAGTCAGGAAGGTCTCATTTTTACACTACTAGTCAAAAGTTAACAGAATCAGGATTTTTAAAAGGTGTTTTACTCATCAAGGCTGTATATATTTGATCAAAAATATAATAATATTGTAAAATCGGATCACAATTTAAAACAACGTTTTCTATGTGAATATGTTCAAATGTGATTCGTTCCTGTGATCAAAGCTGAATTCTCAGCATCATTTCAGTCTTCAGTGTCACATGATCCTTCAGAAATCATTTAGCTGCTCAAGTATTAATAATTATTACTGATACTCTATTAATAATAGTTCTTATTACTGTCACTACTGAAAACAGAATATACTGCTTAATATTTTTGTGGAAACCATGATTCTTTTCAGGATTTGATTATTTGATGACTATACCAACATTTATTTAAATGAGTAATCTTTTGTAACATAAATGCCTTTACTCTATATCGAATGTGCAGAAATGAATGCATTCATGCCGAATTAAAGTGTTCTTATTTTAAAGAGATCTTACCTCCCCCAGACTTTAGAATCATAGTATATTACAGTTTCCTCACAAATGTTTTCAACATTAATAATGAGAAGAATTATTTATCATGAGACAGAATCAATTAAGGATCCTGTCAGAACGCTAAAAATACCAGCTTTAAATCACTGGAATAACTAGTAATAATAAAGTTATTACAAACTTTTGGCCAGTAAATCCAAACATAACGTTAAACTTAAGTCACCAAATCCAAACATAATCCAATTAACATTTTACTCTATCACTATCAAAATATTGCTCAAAATCGCTTCCGTTCCATTATTATGGGAAGTTGAAATAGGGCAGTTCAAGACCATAACAATCACTTCTTCAGGAGAACAAGAAGTCTTACCCTGGTGTAGTATCCTGGAAACATTTTCTCAGTGACTGGTGCTATGTAATCCAAAAGGAACTTTTGCCATTCTTTTTCGTAGCCCACCTGATTCATGTGGATATCAATTGTTGGGACATTTTCATATCCACCTTGGATCCTATTGTCCTAAAAACAAAAGAAATCATAATCATGCTCAAGGAAATCCTGAAGTCAGGTAAATAGCGTTGGGCTGATAGAGGAGAACAACAACATACCGAATTTCCGCCTCCTGACCACTGGCCAAAATGCTCCATCTCTTCAATCATATGTTTGCAGGCCACGTCAGTGAACACCGGGAACCAGTACACATCAGGACACGGCTACACAGACAGTTACAGACAAGTTAAACATGTGACCCTGGACCTCGAATTTGAAATACATCAATACAACATATTGGTGGTGAATATACATAATCTGAAAGCTGAATAAATGAGATGTATATTTAGCTGAGATACATCTATTTGAAAATCTGGAATCTGAGGGTGCAAATAAATCTAAATGTTAAAAAAAAAAAAACGCCTTTAAAGTTCCAATGCATATTACTAATCATAAATTAAGTTTTCAAGTATTAAAGTGGGATAATTACAACATATCTTCGTGGAACATGATCTTTATGACCTAATAATTTTCGGAAAATGGTAAATTAGATTTTTTTTCCATGATGGAAAAAACAAAAAACTGTTGTGAAACATTATTAAAATTTGAAATAACAGTTTTCAATCTGAACATATTTTAAGCTGCAATATATCCCTGTGATTTAAAGCTGAATTTTCTGCATCATTACTGCATTTCTCCAGTGTCACATGACCATTCAGAAATCATTGTGATGCTGCTTTGCTGAAATGTATGTTTAAAACAGGTATGCTACTCGATATTTATCTTTAATCTGTGGTTATTTGATGAATAGAAAGTATACATTTGAATAAGTAAATAAATACAAATCTTTTGTAACACTGAACGTCTTTACTGTCTTTCATTTTTGATAAAATGTAATGCATCTATGCCGAATTTCTTAAAAGAAAAATTGCTGACCTCAAGCCTTTGGAAGCTAGTTTTATATTCTCAAAGACAAGACAATAATTGTGTACAGTGCGTAACATTAAATCTACGTACTAAATATCCTCTTAAGAAAACGTTTCTATTATCGTAATGCCTTGTTTGAATACTCACCGTTTCTACAAAATCACTTTTCAAAACTTTGGAATAATTCTTATGAATGTATCTTTCTTCCCATTCCTGTTCCAGGAACAAAAAAATGAAAGAACAAACATTAAACTAATATTAAAGCAAGAATGTCTTGTATAACATTCAATTAAATGTTGTTGTGATTGTATCTTACCACAGGATTTTCAAAGATCTGCCAGAGATCATTGTGCAAGTGGTTTGTCTGATAATTTTCAGTCGATAAAACTCGACCGTAAGTGTGCATATTTGTAATGAACATGAAGACACCCTAGAAACAAAATGTATAAATGTACCAATGTAAAATGTAACAAAATGTATCAATCAGCAATATATGGTATTTATTTCTTAAGTTTAATGTCTGACCTTGTTTCGAACTTTGGAGCAGAAGGCCATATCTGGATCTAGTGTTGCGGATTCAAACAGGTCAGGATCTTTGAGGTCAGTCCTCAATGCATCAGCTTTTATCAGAAATATGTGAGAGACGAATGGCACATTCCACAAACCCCTGCGGAGGCACAAGAGAACGGCACGTTTCAGCTATTTCAAAGACTGCTTCATATTTATTTAGGCAGTCAAATATGCTCATCAGATCACAACTATACTACTCTCTTCTGCTCACCAACCCTGCATTTATTTGTATTAAAGTACAGCAAAAATAATTGTATATTTTTAAATATTTTACCATTGAAAATAACGGTTTTCTATTTAAATCATTTTAAAATGCAATTTATAGCATTATGTGTAAAACAGCTGAGAATTATTTCAGGTTTCTTTGATGAATAGAAAGTTCAGAAGAACAGCACTGATCTGAAATAGAAATCTTTTGTAACTTTATAAATGTGTTTATCATAAGTTTTGATCAATTCAAGGCATCCATGCTAAATTAAAGGATCTATTTCTATAATTGTTTTTCTATTTATCAAAGAATCCTTAAAAATGTAAAATATAAAAATGTTTTAAATATCTGATAATGAAAGTAATACAAATTATTAAAAGGTTATTTGGATGATTTCTGAAACATCTGGGTAACGATGGAGTAAGACTGGAGGAACGATACTGATAATTTAGCTTCGAGTACAGGAATACATGACATTTTTAAATATATTAAAAATCAAAAACATTTCCTTTAAATATTATTTTTATTTCTGCATTTTGGATCAAATGAATGCAGGCTTGGTGAGCAGAAGATAATTCTTTAAAAAAAGACAATTTGGACTGGTAGTGTATTCACAATCATCACAGAACCAATGAAATTAACTAACAGCTACATACACACGCTGTCCTTGAACTACGTCCACATAATCCTCTGATCTGGCATAGTACCCATCTGCACTGAGAGCGCCCCAAAAGTTTGTCCACAGACGCCCGGGTTTGGTCATCATTGGTGCAATGAACGGCCTATGAAAAACAAAGAAAAAATATTAGAATTAAAAAAATAATGGCTTTAAGGGCGTAATGAGGTCATTTTATATTATTTGGTATTTCTGATGAAGTTTATTGTTCATTATATATACCTATATATAAATGAGCAATAGACTTAGAGTTAATGTGAATTCAAACACGTAAAAAAAAAACATGAGAAATATCAATATTAGATATTTACACCATCCTTCAGAAGTTATGCTAATTTTCATGTTCAAATTAATAAATTACAATTATTAGTTATTAATAAAGGTGCTTATCATTATCAATGCTGAAACATTTTCTTTTTTTTAAACATTATTTACCCCAAACTTCGGAATGGTAGTTTACACAAAAATATTAATCAGCAAAAAAAACATTTTATGTAATAAGTAGCATTTAACCAAACAAGAACTGAGCAGCAAATCAGCACATTAGAATGATTTCTAAGGATCGTTTGACACTGAAGACAGGGGTGATGACGCTGAAAATTCATTAGAAAGTGACAATGAAGCCAAACAATGAAACACATTCACATTTTACATTCTCCACAATCTGACCCACAGGTTATCATTTCAAGTGCATGTTTGTATGTGTAGTATTTGTGCATGCTGTCCATACAGATTTACTTGTTAAATATCTGTAATATTGCTTTTTAAAGCCACCAGTTACATTACTATGTTTCAATGGAGTACATCAACTCAATGAGGTCTTACTTATTCACTTACTTATTGAGCTCAATAAGGATTCTAAGTGTGTCTTCATTCTTTAAAACCACATCTATGTCTATGCTGAAGAAGTATTCACAGTCAATGTTGTCTCGACACAGATCACTGCAGAAAAAACAAAAACAAAAGATCAATAGAATATTCAAAGCACAGACAAGCTATTTGTGTAATGAATATCAATGTGCTGTGTGATATGGTCATTCAATTTTTTTGAATTTACTCTTTGTTTTTAAATAAAAAGAAATATTGAAAAGCCCACTTACAAGCCAATATTACGTGAGGTCACAGGATCTACATCCTCCTCTGGTCCAATCAGCTTAACACCCTTGTATTCAGACTCGTGAAACTCTAGAAATGTGCGTACGTGGGGTTCGTGGTGTGATTCCTAACAAAGATATCAACCCAAAGCATTGTCCTTCATTTTATGTATTGAACATAAAAAACAAGAATAATAAACAACGTAGGCAGCCTGATTCATTAATATATAAAAGGTTCATGTTCTATGACATTCAGTCTGATCTGATATGCCTTTAACAATAAAGACCCAACTTATGAAAAGAATATCATATGATACTCAGTGTACTTGACAGGACAGGACAGTCATATCAGTGTCCTGATGCAGTGTTCTGATTCACATAACTCTTATTTTCATGCACATTTGCTGTATAAAAATGGTGTATGTGCATGAATAAAAAAAAAAGAGACTAAGTAAGATATGTTTCTTATCTGTTAAAACTTGTGAATAAACTATGATGGAAACACATCAAAAAGGCATATGGGATTTACTGTATACAAAAATAATTATAAACAGTGGCTTTTCCTACTGCAGCAAATTACATTTTTCGTGGTGACAATTAGTGCAATTAATCAGGAAGTGACGATTTTGATCTCTTCAACTCACTGGATGGAAACGGTGCTTTTATTTGCACATTTTTAATGCAATATTCCAGTATTGTACATAAGTTTTATTCGTAACTTGAATGAAAACATAGTGACTGTAAGGTGTTGCTGCTTAACTGTTTAAAACAATGCACATATATAGACCACTTACACACTGCATTTAAATTCGGTACACACACACACACACCGTTCAGTCATTTACGGAAGTGACTGACAACCGCATTCTACTACCGAATTAGCGTTTATGTGTTTTGACTCATTCTCCACCGTACCGTTCTCCCACCAGCCCACGGGTCTATGGGCAACCCAAACATTGCGGTCGAGCGAGAGCAGGGTGTTTAGTAGCATGTATTTAAATAACAACGCCTCTACAGCGGTTTAGTACAACTTGACAGATGTTATCACGCCTCTACTGTCTGATGTTTATTTTATTATCAGCAGCTACACCGAACACACACTAAACCATTGTTTTGATAACTACAGTACATTGCTATGGTTTCCTCTGTATCAGTCCTCACCGATGCGGGAGTGGATGAACAATCATTTAGGGGATTCACTCCCGCATTTAAATGAGGTTGTTGCTCCCGAAAATATGCCGTGTGTACGTGGCCACAGAGTTCTCATTGTAAATCTGAACATAATATTTTACCTGATTATAGATGAATATTTGGAGCCGGTTTTTGGGGTATTTGAGGTTAAGTAAGCGCTCAAAGAACACAGTGACAAAGGGTGTGGGCTGCTGGATGAAGATCCCAATGACCACCACAGGATATTCATTGTCCTGCAGACAAAAAAAAAAGATAAAGAAATTCATAAACCAAACAATTACACAGCTGAAGCTTTATTTCAGTTGACATGCATATGTTTTAGCTACTTACAGAAGTGTCTGTGAATGCTTGACCGGTGAAATGTGTAGCTGTTAGACTTTTGTTAATTTATGATATCTCTTTTTTAATAAGACCTTTTCACCATGAAATTGTACTGAGCTTGCCGCATAACATGCAGATTAACAATTAAAAATATATGTATATATTGTGGTTATACAAATAAATGTAAGGCCCACCTGGAGTCCAGAAAGCGGTCGCAGATTCTCGTTACAAATTGTGCAGCCAGACTCAAATGTCCACAGATTTGGGATGTAGTTCCCTAGGTAGTGTATTTGAAGCTGAAAGAAACATCAAGTCGTGAACGTGATTAAACTGAGAAAGACAGAAAGCCATAGAAAAGTTCTTGCTTTTACATTAAACTTGGATCATAACAGTAGATGGTTTTACTTTGGTGGGTCCGTTGCCATGGATAATAACGGGCAGCGTGTCATAAAGCACATTTCTGGCTCGTACACGTCCATCTTCAAACTTCAGCACAACCTCATCTGTCCATGCAATTAAAAAACCATTCGCATCAACATTGTGATTCAACTTCCACAGGATCATTCAGTTCTGCAACTGAAATCCGCTTGAATCACTGTGTAGTAGAGTCAAATAGCCATAAATATCCACTGGCACATTTATAAAGGATTTCCTCCATGAATGTTTGAAAGAATCTCTCTTGGGTATCAATAATGGACACCTCTGATCTAGAAAGAGAAAAGAGGCTTTGTAAACAGCCCAAAAACAAACTTTTCAGATGACGAAGAACCAGGAAATTAATTCAGCTGGATGTGATATTATCAACTGAGGATGAATGAAGGGATTTATAGCAGCACTGATGTTTCTTCATGTTCTTCTTCTTACTAAATGTTACTGAATCAATATTAATATGAAATGCATTTACAGCGTTTGTATCACTTTATTGTACAGTGTCCTTGTTTCACATTACTTGTACTTACTGAGGCAGTAAATTGCTTTTAATAAAACATTATATAATAATAATAAAAAAGAAGTATGCTTATAAAAGTTTATTTTTTCATGTATAGTAAAGTTCAAGTATATTTTAAGTATACTTTAAACAAATATCAGTGTACTAGTAGTATACTTGTAAATTGGCCCACTTTCTAGTACATAAAAGTATTGAGTACACAGCTAATTTACATCAATGTTTTTAGCTTGTACTTCAACTGTACTAAAAGTAAACTTAAAAGGTATACTGATAGTTTGCTAAATGAATACTTGTAGCAGCATTTTTACTACACTTTGAAGTATAGTACACTGCGTCATACTTTAAGTACACTACTATGTACTTAATTAATTTGTATATTTTTGATTATCTGATAAGCCCATTTCTGAAAACTACATAAAAAAGTAGACTAAAAGCATTCTAATGTTTAGTGTAAAAGAAGTATGTTAATAGCACAGTTGAACAAACTTTTTCATAAGGGTATAGTTCCTCAGGTCAATTTAAACAGACATTTCAATTGAATTAATACCATACCAACTTATATGAACTACTAGTCTAAAAGCCCTTGTTTGCTTTATAGTTATTAATCTCTTACAAAAGACAATTTGCATGTGCTATCATAACAACAAGATAAACAGTGTTTTTTTGGAGCCCAGCTGCAGCGGTGCACACCTGGGCTGTAGTATCCAGCTGTGATGGTGTACGTGTGCACAGGCACATCTCATTCCTTCTGACATTCCAGCCATGAATGGGAAAGTCGCTCTCCTCTCACAGTCTGGCACAGAGTCAAAAGTGCAGCTGCCAGCCGAGCAGAGCACAGCTTCAACTCAAATAAGAGCTCCAGTCCACGTGAAACCAATCAGCATTTGAGACCCTCAGCGAAGCATCCCATTAGCATTTCCTCATTAAACTGAGCGGCTACAGAAACAGGAAAATTCCCAGCAGGTATCAGAGAGCAAGAACTCTACTGACGCTGCACTTTGGAGACCATAAAAAAAACAATGTTTTTTTTCCTCCAGAGAGCTGATGCTAGTGAGAATTGCAGAAGCCTTCTTAAAGTTTAAATAGAGTTTATGGGTGAGCTGTTCTCCAATTAAATCTTCTAAGGGCACGAAATGACACACTTACCAAGAGCGCCGTGAAGATTCTGGAACAATCGGCACTTGTTGTCCAGAGTTATATTTATAGACTTCTACAGGGGAAATGACAGGGAAGAAAATGTCAAAACGCTGCATAAACACATTTAATATGTGGCATTACTGAAACTGTGAACTTGAATGTGCCTTCTGAAAACAAGCCTAAATATCTTAAAACAGAGCAATAAAGTTTTAGGAAACCGCACACGCGATACCCAACAAACTAACACTCACTCTTTTCTCGGGGTCGATGTAGATCTTGGTAAAATAGAGTTGGTCACTGTCACTATCTGCTCCTGACCAGTCCGAAAGCATCTTTTTAAGGTTAGGTGCATAGCCAATGAAGCCTAGAAAAAAACAAAACATCTAGAGTTAGAGTGGAAAAGCCTGTGATTGTCTGGTTTAGAGGTGCAATTGGATGATTTAAACTTATCTTTTAATTATTAGTCAGGAAAAGAAGGAAGAGAGTGGATTTTCAGAGACCAATAAAGACTTTAAAGTATGTTCTGATTATTTCACATCTGTTTGTTAGTCTTGACATCACTTTAAAAATGGGAGTGTTTCTGGAACATTCTGGGATATACTGAGAAAGGAAATTAAAAAAGAAAGAAGCCACCAACGTGCTTTCTTGGTAAAGTTAGCTCTCTACAAAGACCACACTATACAAGGTTGGAGATACAAGATATTGCTACATTCAATCCTTTGCTTCCATTCCGTTCCACGCACCATTGCCTCCAGAACCAATATGTTTTTGGAGGCAATAGTGAAATTCTATATGTTACTAATAATAAACACCTATTGTAATCAGAAAAGTAAAGTACAATTGTATCTACAGGATGTAGTTTGAATAGCAATGAGTATTTAAATAGGACAATAATATTTTTGCTGTTGTATTTCAATAATAAAACGTGATCTTAATGGTCCTAAAAAGAGCCTCTTTGTATTTAAATTTTAAAAAAATGTATTCATTTACTCTTTTGATTTTGTGGTGAAATATATAATGCATTCAAGTCGTGTTGGAGTTAAATGCACATCAACACCATAATTATGAGTGGGAAACTCTTTATTTTCTTTGGGCTCAAGTTTCTAGATTGGTTGTAGCTTCTGTATTGACTGTTTTTTCTGTGATAATGATGGTTTGATTTAAAACAATTTTGTTAAATATTATGGTATTGCACCGTTCTGATCATGGTAAAATTGGTGTAAATGATGATTCATAACATTTATGAATCCAAAACTACACAAAATTGAGCTAATAGTGCATCTAGAGGAATACATGCCTCCTGCCCCAAGGAACCTCTTCCCTTCCCGAACATGAGGATGCTTGTCTTCCAGGTGACGGTCTGGCCAGATGAGCGTCTCGGCAGAAAACACAACTCTGTGTTTGGCCTGCTGAAACTTCTTCAGCAGCTCTTTCGGGCCAGAGGAAAAGATCACGTCCGAGCTGTGGAAAGCCCAAGCATAAACAATGATCACTGTCAAGGATCGACACTGATTGCTGAGACAGAACAGACCTATCAGACCTATAACTACCTATCAACAAAAAGAATGACTTTGTTCTCCTCCTGTATGTCCTCCAGAGCAGACTTCAGCAGGCGCACTTTCTGCCCTCCACCGGGAGAAGACATGTAATCTCCACCTTTCCATGTTTCACCCCTTCCAAGAACCTTAAACACAGCAGAGGAATGTCAGGCATCAGTCTGCAGATTATAGATCGTCAACTGTGATATATAGGGTGCTTTTAACAAAATGCCAAGGTCATATTTAACACTGAAATAAAGGGAAAAATTATAATAATAAAATAAGAAATAACATTTTTGTTGTCAAAAAGTAAGCCTAGTTTTGGGATGTTTAGGCACACATCATAGAGACATCTGCTGTATGTAATGAAATAATGAAAATGTCATACAATATGTTTATATACATCAAAATAAATTAAAGTAGCAATATTTTTTTCTTTTTGATTTAAATATAATTTCTAGAAATAATGAGAATTATTTTATGTAATGTTTAGGATAAAGAATGATGATGAATCGATTACAGAAAAATAAAATAATCAATTTAAAATTGTAATTTATTTAAAAGGATTAAATAGCAAATGACAATGAAAAAAATACAGGCATATGAATAATTACTTATTCGCCCACATTTTAATTAAAGATTAGTCATAAGGCAACACTAAACTGAACGATTTTGATGGTTTATTACCCTGTTAATTACAAAAAAATATTACAAATAATAGCACTACCAACATGCCAATCGTACCAGTTCCAGGGGCCCATCTTACTTCATGCGTCTATTACTTCAAAATAAAAATGACTACTTTTAATCCACTAATCTTGATGTGTCCACAAATACCTCATCAACAATTACACACAAAAAACCCGAGTCACCATATAAATTCAGTCAACCATATAAAAAAAACTAAATCAGATAACTGTTTTCCTTGATGGTGTAACTGCTTCACCTTGATGGTGTAATTGAATTGTTTTGCAGATCTCAAGAAGCGTCTGAAGCCATCGGTCTCCTGCGTGGCCACAGTCAGCACTAGAAGATCTCCTGAGACAGAGACAGACAGATCAGCTTGAATAACACACACACACTTCCAGCTCCTCTGTCTACGTGCTGAAGAGCACATCCAAACCTGGAATATCCCTCATCCACTGCTCTTTTCTGAGGAGGATCAGACAGGAACTCAAGGCACAGCTGGAATATTAACTTACTCTCACACGCTACTCAAGCCTGGCGCAAGAAACATAATTCTGCTGCAAAAGTGACGCTTCTGTAGCTGATCTATCATATATGTATATCTTTTTTTCCTGCTTCGTTTTCTTGCAGCACAGTCTTCAAGCGTCCCAGGTTAACCTTACTTACAAACAATCTGGTTAGTAGAAAAAGAGCGTGTAGGTACAATGTAACGCATGTGTTCATGTTTGTTGCTCTTATTTACAGTTTGAGAATCTTGATAACTTTTTGCATTGTTTTAGTGTAATTTGCTGTAATGCGTCGCAACGGTTTAACTACAAATTAAACCAAACTAGTTTAACGTTAGATAAATCACGGTAACCACAAATCAGCGATGGTTTTGCTAACTAAACATAGTTTAGTATTTGTAGTAAAACTATGGTTATGCACATGATAATCAATACGCCATAAAAAGTTGTTACTACAGTAAACCATGATTTATTATCGTAAGGGAACCGATCTTATCTGCACTCATTTCTGTGTGAAGAAGGGGTCCACGTCAGCGGTGTGTCTGGCTAACTTTACCTAGCATGTCAGGTTTGCGACGACCCCTAACAATCAATCCTGGTGAAACTGTTGTAGTGAGTTAGGTTGTCGTTTACAGAAGCGGTGTGGTTATTTGTGACTGTGATAAGCTGAAATCATAGCCTTACCCTCGGGGATCAAGCCCTTCTGGTTACAGTCAAGCGGAGAAAAGGACGCAAACAAACACGCGAGACCGACCAGGACTCCTTTCATTTTCTGACCCGTTATTCTTCTTCTGTCCTCCACAGTAAAACGGCGACTGGTGAAATAAGGCCTTTCCTCGAGAGAAAGTTAGTTGTACGTACGTTGCCGACCAAACACAAGCCTGCCCACTTTTGCCTTTCTCCACCCCTCCCAGAAGATTCCTGACCACACGTCGCCTACAGAGAAGAAGCCCACAGCTTGTGCGTTCGTTTATGACAAAACTTACTCTGAGAAAGGAATAATGAATAAAAACACGTGACAACCATGTCTGTCTCAATTCGTGTTTTTATCTGAAGCTTATGGGGACAATGGAAGCAATAAAAATCAACAAACAAGTGCTATAACATGTAAACACACACACAAACATTTTCTTTAAAAAAAAAACGGAATTAACGCTTGTTTTTAGGTTTGTGTCACGCAAGCTTGGATGCCATTTATATGTTAGATGCATGGTAATATAAAAAAAAAATGTCAGAAAACGCAAATTAATAAGATTACATTTTAAGTAGTTTACAACTATAACATTTCACATAATAATTTGAAAATGAGTGTGTGCCAACCTGGCATATTACCTTGTAATTATGAACATTTGTATCCTTTCAGTTGAAATCTGAAATAGAATTTCAATGTACAGTGATAATAAATAGAAAAACATTAGGAAAATAAGTTATGCCAGACTATATAATTATAAACCTATGGCCACGTTTCTAATTTACAAAAAGGTCAACAATAGTACGAGGCTGCAACTGCATATAATCTTCTTTTTAACTTAAAAAATGTTCCTATTGTAAGAGTTAAGATGGCAAGCATTCAGAAATTATTTGAATAATTTAAGTGCATTATCAACTTTAGAGAAACATTCTTGTGCACATTACAAATAAGTTAATACGGCACTCTTTTTTTTCCCAGATACAATTTTTTAACTCGCGCGCGCGCGCGCGCAAACACACACACACAAACAGAGAGAGAGAGAGAGAGAGATAATTGAATTTTAGAAAAACATTATTATCAATAATTCTTCATACAGATACAAAAATTAAAACACTATAAATTAGCGAAAAGAAAAATTACAAAGAAAAAGACAAATTACAATCAGAAATAACACACAAAGCTCCGCGGCTGCACCAAATCATCTCAAAAGTTGACAAGTCATTCATAGTTTTATAAAACCTGAAATCAATTAACACTCTTGACTTAACCAGCATTAGAAAGACCCCAGTAACACTTTCACAAGGTTTCTTCTCGATCCGATTCTTCCTACTCACATATATTGACATTTTTGCTTGGAAGAGAGAGAGAGAGAGAGAGAGAGAGAGAGAGAGAGAGAGAGAGAGCGAGAGCTCTAAAAGCAGCAATCATCACGAGGTGCCGTATTAGTCACAATGCGTACCAGGGTTTCTCGTCGCTGTTTACGGATGTACTATTTGGCTTCTTTGATATCCAAAAAGATAAACGTATTGAATATTTTATTATTAACGTATTATTACTTCTTGCTAAATTTCATATTCATCGCAGTAAATTTTCTAGACAAAATCCTTTATTTATTGTTTTTAAAAAAAGAGTTTCAACAATATATCCAAACCATTACACCTTCCAAAAATCTTAAAGCCCTTAAAACAGTCAATATATTTCATCTTTTTTTTTTTTTTTTTTTTTAGAGATTCTGCTCTGTTTTTCTTATTTTTATTTTTATTTACTTTTTTGTATACAAATGGTGCTTTGCATAATAGTATTACCTCTTTGTATGTAAAGTTTTTTTTGTTTTTGTTTTTTTACTGTTCTTTGTCCTTGGCAAAAACTAATAAAAAAATAAAATAACATAAAAAATCACTAGGTGCCGTAAAGTTTTTCCAGGTCTGTCTAATACACTGGATCAGGATCAGTTCTGTCTTCCATTACTACTTTGAAAACCACGCTGCAGTGACGCTAAGGGGCTGATGCTAGAACAGCGCTTAGTGCAGTTTGAACACCACAGGTCTTGGACTTCGACACTTCCGGTATTTTTACGGCAGCCGGCTGGTTTCCTTCCGCAAACAGAGATGTCAGTTGGCAGAGGGATGACATGTAACGTTGCACACAGCAAATAAAACAAACAAACGACGTCGAAATTAGTAAGCTCTAGCAGAAACGCGCGAATACGCGACGCAAACATTGCTTCGAGGCGACAAAGTGAACGCGAAACGGGTGAGCAGAAATGTTTTGACCAGTCAGGTGACTAGCCTGAAGATAACAGCAACTACAGCAGTGCAATAAATGGCAACTCTTTGCGTATACAAGTGGCTTGTTTAACAAATGCTTGGAGTCGTTTTTGCACGGAAAAGTCTTTGTCTCTTTATTGTGGAAATAGGGTTGTCCACAAGTCTGTGACAAAAGAAATTACTTCAGCATTTTCCCGCGAGGGTTGCTCTTCGAGTTCAGCTTGATAAGTTAATATTACTATGCCTGTCAGAGCTGTTTGCCACTCCCAGCTTTTACTGCTGTCAGGAAGTCACTGATGCCCTGTGTCGTGATCACCCTCGACTGAGGAAAACAGCAGTCGTTTATGTTCAGTCCATCAAAGAGCATTTGGAGCAAAAGACAGAGCATGTGGCTTCAGCAGAGATTAAAGGGGCTGCCTGGTTTGCTCTCGAGCAGCTGGGCCCGCCGTGTTTTGGTTGGATTACTGCTCTTCCTCATTTTCTATTGGTACTTGAGCTCAGATGGGCTCCTGAAGGCTCTGAGCATGTCCAGGGAGTCTGGAGGAGCGGCGGGGGTATGTTTGCAGACTGATCTTCACAGGTGGGTGTCGTTGGTGGACCGAGGGGAGGGAGTGGTTCTCACCCCCCAGAGCAAGGAAACCGTCCCGTTGGTGGTTGGTAATGGACATTTTCTGGTGGATGTGGACTCTAATAAACTGTGGGTAGCTTCATCTTCACAGACTGGATCTGCACCTGTACACCAAACAGACTATGGGCCGATAGTTCGGATGCAGATCCCGGGAACACGCTTGGAGGCCCGGGGAATGATGCTATGGTACAGAAAAGGCTCTGTTTTTTCCAGCAGGTGCATCATTACAACTGCTTCTAGCGACTGCGTCACCATACGGGAGGAGTTCATTGCTCATCGCAGCCGACCCAATGTTTATCTTCAGAGGATTCACGTATCGAATCCCACAGACCACCCGATTTTGATTGACATGGTTTCGATCGAGTCTTTGTCGTTCAGGAGCACCGTGGAGAAGATGGAGGATAAGGAGTTCGTGCTCTCCTCGGGCCGGGTGCTTACGGAAAAGAAGGACACCGTGTTGGTGGTGGTGGGCACAAAGAACCTGAGCTCCAAAATCCAGGTTGCTGCCAAGTCTGAATACTCGGAAAACGTGGTGAGCGTGATTCACACCTCAGAGCCCACAGAGGGCGGGAAACTGGACGAGACCCTCGGTAAACTGAGAGATGGAGTCAAGAGAGAGATGGTGGACCTTCTCAGAGCTAACGTGGAAGAGCTAATGCAAGAGCACCAGCAAGCATGGGTGGATCTCTTCATATCTGGCAAGTTGATTGAGCACAGTCATTCACATTTCAGCTTCATTGTATGGTAGGATTCTGAATTAAAGGGGTAGTTTGTTCAAAAACAACAGATCTGGCATCATTTACTCAATCTCATATTGTTAAAAGTTTCTTTCTTCTGTTGAACACAAAAGTAGATATTTTGAAGGATGTTGGTAGCCATTGAGTTCCACAGTACTAGTTTTTTTTTTTTTTTTCCATACTATGAACGTTTGGCTACCAACATATTTCAATAATATCTCCTCTTGTGTGAGACCAACTTTTTTGCAATCTTTATTTTTGGGTGAGCTATCCCTTTAAAAAATCTTGGGGGTCATATCAAGACAAATCAAATTTTCTTTAATAAGTGTTCAATGTGCTATGGAAACCAACAGTACATTTTAATTTTAGCTCCAAACCTTTTGCCCCCTGGAAAAAAGGTAGTATTAAATTCTTGCTAATTTAAGACCGGTTGCATAAACTAGTCTATCATCTCATTTTTTTTCACACCAACACAGCATTTTTTTTTTTCGTATTCGTCATCCAAATTTTTCACATTTGGTTACAAAAAATTAGGTTAGTCTAAAATAAGATATAAAACAAGACTACCCCTTTAACTGCTAACTGTTAAGCTGGTAAAACTAGTTCTTAAGGCACTGTCTTAAGACAGGCTTTGTTTGTGACGTTTTAGTAGTTTTTATAAATGTACCTTAGGGGAAAACAACATTACTAATACATATTTTAAGATCAGACTGTGCGAATTTCTTTTAGTTGAAACAACTCAGAAATGCATTTTAAACAGGGACTGGTTTTAAGCCTTGTCTGTGAAACCAGGCGTGTGAAAGTAGAAACCGCCACTAGCCAAATATGAGTATTATGTGTTATAAATAGAACTTCTCTACAAGCCACTGCACTCCAAAAAGAGGTTTTTACAGTGATGCCGTAGAATAACCATTTTTAAGTTTTCCAAAGAACCTTGCAATAAACTAATCCTAAAATAACACTTTTTTTTTTCTTCCGGTGTAAAGTTTCATTTGAAGTAAACTCTGCTGATCATAAACAAGTTAGGAAAAACTGATGAGGTCTGAGATGCATGTCTGATTGGTTGAGTAGGCGCACTTCATCCTTTCACAAATATGTGAGCTGATTTTTGTTGTACTGTTTATTCTATCTCTCCATGTGAATGCCCTTTGATAGAATTCCCTTCACATGCGCAAAGTAGGTTCATTTGAGTTATGAGATTAGCATATTTCCGAATATATTTTTTTGTTATAACTTCTTAGAAAAATAAACGCACACCTATCAAAAACACCTGATTGGTTTTAGGAAGGTGTGTAGCACACAGTTAACAGCACAGATAAGAGTGGACTTGCTGTACAAGGCCGAGGACAGCGTGCATCAAGACACATCTGGAAAGAATAGGCTACTACACCACAAACAGACTCCCTCATATTTAATATTTTTAAAGTTTTACAGCTTCAAATAATGTTTTGTTCCAGGAGGATCTGAAATGTGTGTGTAAACATCACTTGTGCCTTCAAGTCTTTAAAAAGAGGTCAGAGTCCATTTGCAAGGCCAGGGACAGTGTAAAGAGAAAAGTTATTTTGAATTCATTTTACTATTTTGATGTTTAAAGAATACTGAATAAACACCTATTATAATGATTTAATGCTTTGTGCATCGGTTCAGTTGCACATATACAAGTTGCATGGGACAAATGCAAATAAAATAAGCAAACCTGCAGTCCAAGTTTCTGTACTGTTACCCATTTCACATGTTAGCAGGGGTGTTTTTTTTTTTTTTTTTATGATTTTACGAGATTTGACCATTGTATTTAGACATTTCTAAAGAAAAAGCTGTGTTTTCTACTCCTTACAATTTTAACTTGAAAATACAGTTTTCTGTAAATCTGTACATTTTGACAGTACTTCTGAAAATTTCACCATTAAAGAAAGCATTTTGAGGTAGCAAAGTTGTTTTTCCCATAAAAGTCTATTAAATAGTTTATTTTTGTTTGTTTCAAAATAGCAATTAACTGAATGTGTAGAATATTGGCTGGATGCTCAACAGTTACTCATCCTTAAGTATTTTCCCCTGACACAAGCCCATCATTTTGCTTCATTAACAGGGGTCATGTGGGTTGTATTTTCATTTTGCACAAATATATATAAAAAAAATTGGTGCACTTTAGGGACAAATAATTATGATATGACTAATGATACGAACACATAATTTTCATGTGTTCACTTGCTTTAAAGGGTTAGTTAATGCAAAAGTGAAAATGGCATCCTAAGTGTGCATGACTTTCTTCTTCGAGATTAATTCAGTCAGAGTTACTATTACAATGAGTGGGTGTTTCTCTTTAACGGTCAATAACATGTTAAACAAAGTGTGCACATCCATAATTAAACGTATATTTCATGCATGTTTGTAAGAAAATATCCATATTTCAAATGTAATAAACACTTTTCTCTGACTTCCGGACATATACAACATGCCTTGCATCAAGTTTCCTTACTTTAGCAAAGAAAACCTGTCTCCTCTTGTATCTCTCTGCTTAAATCGAAATCCTCCTACGTTTTTCTTTACAAATCTTCAGCTTTGTGCTTCTAATTTATGACTGGCCTTTTGTTTTTTTTTGTTTTTTCCGCATTCATCACTAATCACGCAACACAGACGTCTTACGTCAGCCTCTAAGACTGCGTTCACGTATGACCAATAGCGGAAGTGATAGAAAAGTGTTTATTACGTTTGAAATTATTTTTACAAAAACGCATCGATTCGGAACAGAAGGCCTTTATTTACGCCCTGGAGCCCACATTTTTATTACGTTTGCGCACACTTTATTTAACGTGTTTCAGACTGTTGAACAGAAAACCCGCCAACTACAATGACAAGTGCCTGACAATTTTTAATATGACTGGATTCGTTTGAATGAAGAAAGTCATATACACCTAGGATGCTTCATAGGGGAGTCAAATTTTTAGTTAAGCTAACCCTTTAAGAACCTAAAAGGAAAGGTTTCATAGTCTTTTTTTGCTTTGCAGGTGTGGAAATCAGAAAGATTACAGACGCACACACTCCGTCCAGTCGCACAGTCAACAACACGCTATACTACATTCTGTCGACCTCCACAGCGCCCCTCCTGGACCAGAGTCTGAACGCAGAAGAGCAGGAGCGCCTGGAGTCCAGTCTGAACTACGCCGACCACTGCTTCAGCGGCCATGCCACCATGCACGCCGAGAACCTGTGGCCCGAGCGCCTGACCAACGTGGCTCAGATCCTGCAGCTGGTCAACCTCTGGAACCTGACCTTCCAGAAAAGAGGGTGCAAGGTCCTTGTGGCGGCGGGCACGCACGGCATGATGCAAGGCATGGTGCTGAGTTTCGGCGGCCTGCAGTTCACCGAAAACCACCTTCAGTTCCAGGCCGACCCAGATGTTCTTCACAACAGCTACTCTTTGAGGGGCATCCATTACAATAAAGACCTCATCAACCTGGACGTGCTGCAGGACGTAGAGGGCAAGCCCTTCCTGCACGTGTCCGTCAAGCCTCAGGAGAAACCTGTGAAGCTGTATGCCTGCGAGGCCGGCTGCATGAACGAGCCCGTGGAGCTGACCTCGGAGCTGCGAGGACACATGTTTCCGGTGATGGTGACCCAGCCCATCACCCCTCTGCTGTACATCTCCACTGATCTCACGCACCTCCAGGACCTGAGGCACACCATGCATGTCAAGGCCATCTTGGCTCACGAGGACCACATGGCCAAGCAGTACCCAGGCCTGCCTTTCCTGTTCTGGTTCAGCGTGGCGTCCCTCATAACACTCTTCCATCTCTTCCTCTTCAAGCTCATCTATAACGAGTACTGTGGGCCTGGAGCCAAGCCGCTCTTCAGGAGCAAGGTATAGCCGGAGACACAGCGTTTTTTAGGGGGTGGGAACTGTGGTGTGTGAATCTCCTCTTCCTTTTCCTTCTTGCTCTTATTCTCTCAAATTCTGCCTTGCAAGATATTTTTCCCTCTGGAAACTAATTGATGATAATTGGTTTGGGTAACCCATCAAACTGCTGTAATTGGAGGGTCGGGCTTGCCAGAAATAGTTGTCTGCAATCTTCAGTTTGGGTTTTCTTGCTCTAAAAACCTTCTGATGAACTGAAAGCACCAGTACTTTAAAGACACTATTCAGAGAGCACCGTTGCTTTATTTTTTTCTTGCAATCTGACACAATTAGAACTGATTTGTGTCCAAAAATGTGAGTTGTTTTTTTTTTTGTTTTTTTTTATTCTATGAAATGCTATTCCGCTATGCAGAATAACCTTTTGCTAATTACGTTTGAAGGACAGTTTTTTGAATGTAAGTTTTCTTGTGACTTTCTGCAGACAGATGGGATTCTCAAGAAAATCTGTCTAGAGTATTTAATTCCGCTTTTTGATGGGATGATAGCAGGTGAGGGGTCGAATTTTATTAGATCTGAAATTGGTGTGTAAACTTTTCACTGGTGCCTTCAAGTCTTTCTTCTTCCAAGTTGGTTTGAGGGGTTTTGTGTCTCTGACATTTGCTTTCTGCAAAGACCTTTTGTTCGTTTACGTTCTGGGGATCTCATGTTTCATAAAAATGTGCTTTTTGTATATCTTTGTTTAGTTTGAATATCTTGTTGTTGGTTTGGTGAGGTAAAACAAAAATTGAATTTCAACCTAAATACATCAACCCTTTTCGCTGATCACATTCATCCACCATACAGGGATTTATGTCTGTAGGGCAATGTCAGTACTGATGGGGGTTTTGGTGACATTTTTTAATAGCAAAAACTTCAAACAACAGGTAGGCAGATTTGAATTAACCTCATAAACCTATCAAGTTCATTTTGCCACAAAATCACAAGACGAAAATTACAGTTTGCATTAAAAGATTAGGATTATTTTTTATTACAAAATAAACTTTTACAATAACATTTATTGTATTAGAAATTTAAATGTATTAAAACAATTATTATTGCAGTGGTTATGCGCTATTTTTGTTTAAAGAAAAACATTGCATTACAGTATTTTTTTCTGTAATGCAATAAAACACAGCACTGAGCAATTGATAAGAATCCCAACTGATAGGAATAGGAATTACACAACAATTTCACAAAAAGCTTCAAAAAGGCTTAATTTTGTGTGCAAAATATGTCCTCCTCATGCAGACGTTTTGTCTTAAGATTCACTAAGTCTAAACAGGTTTAGGTGTTGATATATGAAAGGACATAAGTGTGTGTGACTGACATGAACCTCTGGTCGGATGTGTAACTCATATCAACGGTGCTTATGCACTGATATCATACACGCTGAGCTGTGCTCCTTTAGATCTCTGCCAAGCTCACAGAAAAAGCTAATTTTTCCATTTATTATTTACTTGTTAATGTGAAGATTCAGCATTGTTTGCCATGTTTGTCTCAACGTTTCTTCCCATGTTGGAGTGACCTAACTGATCTTTTGCATTTGTTTGAATTCTGCTGTTTTTATTAAATTAACTTAAATTAATTAATTAAGTTCTGTTATTGTGACATTCATTCACCTTGATTTTTAAAGATTTGCTTAATCTGGGAACATGCCGTGAAACCGGGCTAGTCCACCCAAAAATGAAAAGTAGTAAACACATCAGTAAAATAGTCCATGTGATGTCAGTGGCTCAACTTCAACTAGCGTTACAGGCCAAAAGTCTGGACACACTTTCTCATTCAATGTGTTTTCTATATTTTCATGAATATTTACATCGGTTGATTCACACTGAAGGCATCAAAACTATGAATGAACACATGTGGAGTTATGTACTTAATAACTGAAAACATCTTTTATATTCTAGTTCCTTCAAAATAGCCACCCTTTGCTCTGATCACTGCTTTTCACACTCTTGGCATTCTCTCGATGAGCTTCAAGAGGTAGTCACCTGAAATGGTTTTCCAACAGTCTTGAAGGAGTTC
>JAUMHG010000045.1:16495735-16514195 GCA_032359395.1 Enteromius anoplus | reverse complement strand
AAATAGAAAAAAAAAAAAAGAAAGAGATGGATAGATAGATAGATAGATAGATAGATAGTAGTGCTGTGGAATGATTATAAAGATATAAAATGCATGCATATTTTTAAGAAAAATTTGTTACACACATATATATATATATATATATATGCATATTTATATATATAATTATTACGGATATATATATATATATATATATATATATTTCAATGTATATACATTACATTTGTAACATTTATATATATAATATCATTTGTATGAATATAAATATATAATAAATATACACTGTACACATCCATACATTGTAAACAAAAACTTTTGGATAATATATATATATATATATATATATATATATATGTGTGTGTGTGTGTGTGTGTGTGCGTGTGTGTGTGTGTATGCGTTAAAAAAAAGTACAGATCATACCCATCCCAACTCTTCTAAATGGTCAACACACAACATACTAAATGCTTTCTTGAGTGTTTTTGTGGCATCGCTGTATAAGCCCAGTTTTGAAACTGGTTTCAAAGATACTGAGGACTGAGTGTTCTTACTTTGAGAAGTGTAGTGGGATGTACGGCCTCCTTCTGCGTCTGACCGTTCTTTGAAAGGTTACAACACTGTGAGTACAAGTCCTCAAGGCACGGCAAAGAAAACAACAGAACCTGCGGAGAAAGAACAACCTTTCTTGCGAAACTGAGCCTTATCACACGATCCTTCAAAAGAGAGGCATGCATACCCGAACGGAGAAAGCCTCATCTGTGGACTCGCAGACATCTGCTTGACTCTCCGGCTGGTTTGATCCCACGTGAAAGGGACACGGTCCTCTCAGAGGAAGAGGCTGGTCGAGCGGGAAGCTCTCGGTCCAGGACAGCTGGAGGTGGAAGAGGCTGGAGGGCAGGTGCAGGTGTGGGTACCGCCGCTGAAGCTCCAGATAATCACAGGCCTGGCTGAAAGAAAGAATCAAGAGGAAATCATAATAAGACAATCACAAATGACAAGCTCCCCTGGGTTGTGACTCAAACCTCCAGAAACCATCAACACCTCTCCCCTCCCCAGATCTGCTTCTAAATGTAATCAACAGCACCCTCAGTTAATGGCATTTCATTGCAGATTTGGCAAACTATCATGATTTGCGATCTAGGAAATTGCTTTTGATTTATCTTCAGCCTTGAGCAATGTTAATTCATCACTTTTTTTTCTGCCTATTATCCGGTCAGATTAACAGTTTAAGTTAGAATCCCCTCACGACTACATGCTGAGTTTTTGTTCATCACAAATCATTTCATTATAACTGGAGACGTGATGTAAATAAGAGATTCATTGTGCAGCATAGAGATTGTGATGAACTGAGTGACAGCTTTTTGAGTGATTATAAGGAAGCACTATTTGCGCCATGAATGAAACGCACACAAGCAATGAACAGCACACATCATTTATATTTCAATTCATGAAAATTTATATATATATATATATATATATATATATATATATATGAAGAGTTAAGATGCAAAAGCTTTATATATATATATAGCTCATATATTTATGTTCAGTTATTTCACTTTAATTGCATCAAAAAAGGACCTAAATATTGATATTAGAGTTAAAGTTAGAGTGTTAATGAACCTTTACACAGAGAAAAAAGCCACTTATATTAATATAGTGTACGTATATATAAATTGTGTTTGTGTATGTGTGTGTATAAATCAGTGCTGTCAAATGATTAATCTCAATTACTTGCATTGACAGCACTAGTATATATACACACACACAAATATGTATGCACATATAAATATATATCGATAACTATATACCTATCTATAGTTAGTATATATGCACGTGTATATGTACATGTGTGTGTGCTATGTATATTTTTATGTATATACAAATACACATGCATGCATATATTTTAGAAAAATGTTACAATTGTATATTAAATCCGATTATATACAATTTAAATTATATACATGTAAATATTTTCAAAATATATATTGTATGTGTGTGTATTTTATATATTTGTGCACTGCATGCACATTTTATAAACACTCAAGGCTACAAAGACTCAACATTATATATTGTGCATTGCACTATGTGCTGCTTCCCCCAAAATATCTCTTTTGCAATAACCTCATGTACAGCTTTCATATAAAGTACAGTCTCTGATTATGTGTATGTTTAATCAACTATTTAAAGTATATATGTAGTCAGATGGCTAACTGTTGTAAAGCTTTATAAGTGTTTTTCTTATACTTCCATCGTTTTTTATTTATGTTTAATTACTATGTAGCACCGTGCTCCTGCGAGATATTTCCACACATGAAGTAAAATGACAATAAAGATCAACGTGACTTGACTTTTGACCGACTTACGTGTCCCTGGAGAAACAGGAGAACAACGCAGCGCTGTGTGTGGATACGGAGCTGCTCTTTTTGGGCGCTTCCTCCTCTGAGGCGGCCCTCCATCTTTTTCGTTTTTGGTGCATGGCGTCTCCTCCCCACGGCCCTCCTCCGTCCTCCCTGAGTCACGCCACAAAGAGCAGCAAGGACACGCGTCAGCAGAGGAGTGCGTTAAAAACAAGACAGTCCTCAAGGACGCTCACACAAAAACAACAGAATGAGCTGCTGAAGCATATCAGACTGTACTGTTCCTGCAAACTTTTAGCAAAAAAAACAATACAACTTTTCAGAAAGAGAGAGTTTTCAATTGATTAATTAATTAATAAAAAATCCTGAAAATTTAATAATCAAAAAAGGATCATTTCTGAAGGATCATGTGACACTGAAGACTAAGGGGAATGCTGAAAATTCAGCTTTGATCACAGAAATAAATGATACTTCATAATAAATATAAGAGAAAAGTTACATTGTAATATTATTTAACAATTTTCACAATGCATTGCATTCAACTTGATACAATGACACATCATCAATCTCAACTTTGCCTTATTATTTAATCAGACTGTTCTATGCAAACTTAAACTAAAAGTGCTAAATTCTCATTTTAATTTCTATTAAATGTAGTTTTAGAAGCTACAATTTTTGTTTTCTTCTTCTTCCTTTTTTCTTAAGCAAGACAAATGATAATAAAAGGCAAAACATTAAAAGACACTGATGAATATTTACAGAGTAATTCCCTAATTTGCAGAGGAGGGTCAAAATGTTTTCACATGAAATCAGGAGCCAAATTACGGTGTGAAAATGTGAAATGTAGCCCAGTCATGTGACAACAATGTAGCACAGAACTGTTCAAAAGCATTTAATCATTGCATACTGGATTTTCGGTAAAACTTTACAATAAGGTTCATTAGTTAACATTAGTTAAAATGAACTGAGAATGATCAATACTTCTACAGCATTTATTTATCTCAGTTATGCTAATTTCTGCATTTACTGATGCATTAGTTAAATCACAAGTTGCATTTGTTAACATTAGTTTATGCACTGTGAGATAACAAGAACTAACAATGAATTATTATATTTTTATGTACACTTAATGCAAATAGCTACATATTCTATAAATATTTTCTGCAATTTATTCTACTTATAATTAAAATAATAGCAATTATCTGCACTTTAGTATCGCAGTGCATTATTGAGTGAGTGTACATTTTCATTTTATTAAAATTATTACATTGATACCACCTTATTGGGATGATAAAGCCCTCCCTACATCTACCCTGTTACTTTATTCTCAACTTTTTGATTACATGCTTCATTTTTATTGAAACTCAGTGCTTTTCTGATGTGAAATTTGAAAAGGGAGAAGAAAAGTCTGATTCGAACCCGGGTTGATCACTTTGAAATGAGTACGACGGATGTTTTACCATCTGCTTCTTTTGCAATGTTGATTGTCCCAATCAGGTGGGCGGAGTTTGGGTAAATAGCCTCTGCCAACAAGACAGGCCATTTGCATTGCATCTTGTTTTTTAAAATAGCACGCAGTATACAATTCACTGTGACTCACCAGCGTCCACCTCTACGTCCTCCCATGACCTCAGTGTGTCTCTTCCGTCCTCCGCCCCAACCGTCAAACGGACCGTTCCAGGACATCTGCTGGTGATGGGACATCTGCATCATGCCACCTGTCACATATCAGACCGATGAGCGCTAAACATCAGATAACATTATAGATACCATACTAAAGCATCATGTGACACTGAAGACTGGAATAATGGAGCTGAAAACTCACACTAGACTTGATCAAATAAATGCTTCTTTGGTGAGCAGAAGAGCCTTTATTTATAATTCATTCTGAACAGTGCTGTATTTGCAAAGTGTTTTTTTATTTATTTTAGCCTTATTTCTATTAACAACAATGTTTCCTAACAGTTTTAGTTAACTAACTTGGCTTGAGAAAGCAGTGGCTTAAAGTTTTAAAAAGTTTAGCAAGTTACTTACATGTTGCTAGCATGATTAACATGTTACTAGCATGTTTCTAGCATTATTAGCAAGTTACTAGCATGTTTCTAGCATTATTAGCAAGTTACTAGCATGTTTCTAGCATTATTAGCAAGTTACTAGCATGATTAGCAAGTTACTAGCATTTTGCTAGCATGTTTGTAGCATGATTAGCATGTTACTAGCATGTTGCTAGGATGATTAGCCAGTTACTAGCATGTTTTTTAGCATGATTAGCAAGTTACTAGCATGTTTCTAGCATGATTCGCATGTTACTAGCATGTTTGTAGCATTATTAGCAAGTTACTACCATGTTGCTAGCATGATTAGCATGCAACTAGCACGTTGGTTAGCATGATTAGCAAGTTACTAGCCTGTTTCTAGCATGATTTGCATGTTACTAGCATGTTGCTAGCATGTTTGTAGCATGATTAACATGATACTAGCATGTTGCTAGCATGTTTGTAGCATGATTAGCATGTTACTAGCATGTTGCTAGCATGTTTAGCCAGTTACTAGCATGTTTCTAGCATGATTAGCAAGTTACTAGCATGTTGCTAGCATGTTTGTAGCATGAGTAGCATGTTACTAGCATGATTAGCCAGTTACTATCATGTTTCTAGCATGATTAGCAAGTGACTAGCATGTTTCTAGCATGATTTGCATGTTACTAGCATGTTTCTACCATGTTTGTAGCATGATTAGCATGTTACTAGCATGTTGCTAGCATGATTAGTCAGTTACTAGCATGTTTCTAGCATGATTAGCAAGTTACTAGCATGTTTCTAGCATGATTCGCATGTTACTAGCATGTTGCTATCATGTTTGTAGCATGATTAGCATGTTAATAGCATGTTGGTAGCATGTTTGTAGCATGATTACCATGTTACTAGCATGTTGCTAGCATGTTTAGCCAGTTACTAGCATGTTTCTAGCATGATTAGCAAGTTACTAGAATGTTGCTAGCATGTTTGTAGCATGAGTAGCATGTTACTAGCATGATTAGCCAGTTACTATCATGTTTCTAGCATGATTAGCAAGTGACTAGCATGTTTCTAGCATGATTTGCATGTTACTAGCATGTTTCTACCATGTTTGTAGCATGATTAGCATGTTACTAGCATGTTGCTAGCATGATTAGTCAGTTACTAGCATGTTTCTAGCATGATTACCAAGTTACTAGCATGTTTCTAGCATGATTCGCATGTTACTAGCATGTTGCTATCATGTTTGTAGCATAATCAGCATGTTACTAGCATGTTGCTAGCATGATTAGCATGTTACTAGCATGTTGCTAGCATGTTTGTAGCATAATCAGCATGTTACTAGCATGTTGCTAGCATGATTAGCCAGTTACTAACATGTTTCTAGCATGATTAGCAAGTTACTAACATGTTGCTAGATGGATTAGCATGTGACTAGCATGTTGCTAGCATGTTGTTAGCATGATTAACAAATTACTAGCCTATTACTAGCATAATTAGTAAGTTACTAGCATGTTGCTAGCATGATTAGCATGTTACTAGCATGTTGCTAGGATGTTTCTAGCATTATGGGATTTTTTCCATTTTTATTCGCAACTTTTACGAAAATCGTAAGTCGGATCAGTTAGAAAAGATATAGCAACTCAAGTCAGACCAGTACGAAGATCTGGACGGAGTTTGGAGTCTGTAGAGTAAAAGTTCTAGGAGGAGTAGCGTTTAGAAATGTTTGTCTCAGAATAATAATAAGTTTAAGTAGTAGATCAGTAAGTTGGCTTTCTCAAGCCGCATCATGTACCAGGATTTGGCTGCATGCTGGGAATCAGTGGTGGTATTTTGGGAGATTTCAGCAGAGGTTGCGGTTTGGTCCCTAAAATGCCAGGCTTCGGATTGGATGACATCGAGGGCAGTAGCGGAGGAGGAGATTTGAAGGGCTGACACAAAGAAACCAGAGAAACAGACAAGCGTTTCGAAAGATCAGGTATAAAAAAAATAACATGGCATTTACACTCTACTTCATTATACAAAAATATACAGCATCTTCAAACCAAACATTTAAATTTTTTAGATTTAAAATTGCATTTAATTTTAAACTCCAAATATCTATCATCAATCATCTTCTCAGAACACAAATAAACGATTCATATAAAGGTTAATAGCCTGGAGTAATGATGCAGAAGACTCAGCTTTGATGTGACGTTCGATATTATCAATTTCTAATAATATTTCACAGCATGCATGTTTAGCGGAAACTCATATTTCTGCGCTTCAAAGCAAAAAAACATGTTAACTTCTAGCCAAAATTAGGGAAAAAAAGAAAGTATTACAAACACTGCTAATGCAAATACACCAAGATGCACACTCACATATACGCTTTTCATAAAAACAGTGCATTTCTATTATGAAAAGAGAATGTTACTGAAATATTAGCCCAAAACCTTTCTGCACACCTGTCCGTTCAGCGTCTGAACTTTCTGTGCCGTCCAGCTGATGGGCTTCAGGGGGTCCTGGACAGCTTTCACCAACACTTTTTCTCCCACCAGAGGCACCCGACCCACCACAACACTGCGGCACAAACCACAAGCCCTCCATCACATCAACCTGACACTCAGGTTATCACTCATATGATTCCGAATCAGTGCTGGGAAGGTTACTTTGGATATGTAAAATGTGACAAGTATTGTAACTATTTCGATGACTGGACTGCATTACATCTGATTACTTTTCTAAATATCTAATGTTTTCAACTGTTAATCATTTTCAAACATATAAACCAACACCTTACAACACTGATTAGTCCTTCATCACTTGAAATTAATTTAAAACCACAGCTGCCTACTTTGAGGTTATTCTGAGGTTAAGTACAGATAGATTTCAAACCATGTCCTTAAACAGTAGCTATGATACTGCTTTTGACATCAAAACTTTGCATAGTTATGAAACACTAAAAATGCATTGGAAAAACAGTTCATCTTAAAAAATAAAGCATATAATCCAAATACTAAATAGTTATGGTTATCACTGCTGTCTCACATTTTAGTGTAGTCAATGCAATAAAAGAGACATTTTCATTGGTAACTGCAACTTAATTCATTTTTCATTTTGGGTATCACTTTATTTTAACGCATCCTTGTTACGTTACGAATATAACAACAAAAAATAATGCAGTATTACATGCAAGTAACCCTAAACCAAACCCTAATCCTAACCACATAGCTTGTACATGTAGTTAATTGATATTACTCTGTATTTAAAACTGTGATTACCTTATGACGAGGACCTTATTTTGGTAATTTAGTTACATGTAACTAGTTACTCCCCAAAACTGTTTAGAATAATCCAAACACACAAACCTCACTGGAAAATGAACCTCCTGATCCACAATCCCATGATGCTCCTGCATTTGTGTGACCACCCCGGTGAAAACTCGCTGCCTCATCTGAGCACACAATCATTTAGTGTTCACAAAACAATAAAAAAGAAACTGTATCTTTATGCACAATAAACGATGAACAAATTCACATCAAATAGCTATACCTGTGCCTCCATATTAGATTTTCTCTTCTCCTTTGCATGCAAAAGAAAGTATACTGAGTGCTTTCTGGACACATGAATACATGATAGAAATGCACGAATTAAATATATGTAAAACTAATCATAATTAGCCTGGCTGCTGTGTAGGTCAATAGCAGCATGTGTGATATTTACTTCCTACTGCATCAGCGTTACGGTGACGGCAGTAGTTCAATGCATTTCTCCGTACTCGCAGATATTTATTTAGGACTTATCTATTAGGATAGGTGTTGGTTAATGTCCTGCGACATTTAAGAGGCGAAACTTACTGGTATTTTGTGTTCGTGCTCTGTTTTTCCTCCACGCTGATGCTTTTGTTTGTCTTCTGTCAGTTCATCAAAAGGGCGTTTCGCATTAGCGCCACCAAGCGGTCAGTCAGAGGAACTGCAGGCGTAACACCTTAAACCGCGTCCGGCTGTAAATACAACACGGGAGACTGTACGAAAAGCCTAACACGTGACTTAAAAAAGCGTCGTAGTATTTTCTAGACTTTGTTATTCCTCACAGACGGGCGTGCTTGTGTGAAAGCGACGTCGTGTGGTTTGACCTGCAGTTCTCCTCCTGTACCGCGGGTGGCGCTGATGCGCAGCGGGGGTTTAACGTCTCGCTCGTCTGTGCGCAAACACACGTGTGAAGATGGAGGAAGATACGCTGCAATTTCACGAGATGGGCTTAGATGATCGGCTGTTAAAGGTAAACTATACACAGTCGTGCTAATAATATAATGTCAGTCTACCTCGCAATGCCAGACACAGTTTGTTATCTGCAGTTTGAATGTAGTTCGTGTCTGGATCAATATTCTGTTTACATGCTAACATGAGCACGGTCATTTCTGAAAGAGTGCATGATATATTTCTTATTAAATACCTCCATGTTGTATTATTTGTGTTCTATCTTTTTTAATAGGATCTATGGCAACGTTTTTTTCCTGTGTCAACAAATTTCCCATAAATACCTTTCTTGTATATCTGTATATAGTTATAGTTACTTAATACACTAAAACTGTGATAATTTGCTATTATAAATCTGATAATGACTGAGGTGTGTGTGTGTTGTCAAGCGATAAGTCGCATTAAAAATGAAAGTTTTTGTTCACGCAATATGTGTTTACTGTGTATATTTATTATGCATGTATTTATTTAAATAAAAACACTTGCATGTATATATTTGAGTAAAATATGTAATGTTTATATGTTAATAATATTATAAAATAAATCATTTTAATATATGCATGGAAGTATATGTAATATTTTAAATATATAAGCTGTACGTGTGTGCTTTTTATATGTACACAATAAATATTGTTTGTTTGTTTCTCAGGCCCTGGCAGATTTAGGCTGGTCTCGGCCCACCCTGATCCAGGAGAAAGCCATCCCGCTAGCGCTCGAGGGCAAAGATCTGCTGGCCCGAGCTCGAACCGGATCAGGAAAAACCGCAGCCTACGCGATCCCACTCATTCAAAGAATCCTCACGTCCAAACAGGTGACACTTGGCTTTGAGTTATTCTAACGTGGGACTCAATGACAGAGGAGTCAGTTCAGATAACAACACACAGTTTATTGTTGCTGCTGATGTGTCCAGACTGTACGGGAGCAGGCCGTCAGAGCTCTAATCCTGGTCCCGACCAAAGAACTGGGCCAGCAGGTCCAAACCATGATCCGACAGCTCACTGCGTTCTGCGGCAGAGACGTACGAGTGGCCGACATCTCCGGGAAAGCAGATATATCAGCTCAGAAGTCAGTAAAAAAAAAAAAAAAAAAAAAAGCAAAATCGTAATAAAAAAGGTTAAATGCATTATGTCTACATTTATATAACGACCTAGAATAAAGTTTACTCACATATGTCCTGAAATTTATTTGAACCATCATTTCATAAAAACAACCTAGGAGATTCAAAATATATAATTTAATATTATTTATAAACTACTATAGTTTTTATTAATATTTTGAAATAGGTTTCATATTTATATTTTTACTTTTAGTTGTAGTGTAAATTTTAGAAATTATGTATGTGTATTATGTGTCATTACATTTGAGTTTTTTCCATTTATTTAGATTTAGTATATGTATGAATATATATATATATATATGTTATATATATAATACGTTAAAAAATTTATATTTAGAATTAGGTTTAGTTGTTATATTTTCATTTATTATTCAGTTAAAGTTTTAGTAATGTTATGTGCCTTTTTTATTGAATTAAGTTTTGTTTTTAGAATATTAATGTTCAATTTGACTCTTTTGGGAGGTTTGAAATGTTTAGTTTTGGTATTATTTATTTACTATTACAGGTTTTTATCAATATTTAATTTTGGATAATTATTTAATTTAGTAAGTTAGTAAGCTTACACTTCAACATTAAATTTTCATTTCATTTTCATTTCATTTCATTTTTCAACCACTATTTATCTTTTCTTCCAGCTTCAAACACTATTTTCAATAATTATAGTTTTAGTTAACAATAACTCATCAGTCTCATTTAAGCTCATTTTAAGTGCAGTAAAAAATTATTCACTAGTGTTTGTCTTTCTCAGGCCGATTTTAATGGAGAAGCCGGACATTGTGGTCAGCACACCGTCCCGTGTTCAAGCCCACATTAACGCCCAGAACCTTCATCTTCAGTCTTCGTTAGAGACGCTGGTCATTGACGAGGCTGATCTTGTCTTCTCGTTTGGGTTTGAGTCGGATCTGAAAAGCCTGCTGTGGTACGTGTTTCCATTAAAACGGATAAGTCTTCTTCCAGAATATACCTTTATCAATAATTTACTCACCTCCATGTCATCCAAAATGTTCATGTCTTTCTTTCTTCAGTTGAATAGAAATTACATTTTTTGAAGAAAACATCTCCATATAGTGGACTTCTATGGTGGCCAGTGATTTCAAGGTGTATAATTCAGGTGCACTGCAGCTTTAAAGCGTTATACATGATCCCAGACGAGGAATAAGGGTCCTATCTATTGAAACTGTCTTTCTTTTTTAAATCCTATTTATACACTTTAACCTCAAATGCTCGGCTTCATCCCCCATTTGTTGTTTTACCTTTTTTGTAAAGGCCATTTGATTATTTTTGGACCTTTCTAATATCACCCAAGACAAGCATGACAGACCTAATGCTAGCTGAGCATTTGTGTGTAAAAGTTTCTAAATATCATTTTTTTATGATAACGACTGTTTCGCTAGATAAGACCCTTATTCCTCAGCTGGGATTGTGTAGAGTTCTTTGAAGCTGCATTGAAACGGCATTTTTGATTTAATTTCAGTGCAACTGAAGAAGGAAAGACATGAACATTTCGGATCTCATGGGGATGAATAAATTATCAGGAAATTTGTATTCTGGAAGTGGACTTATCCTTTACATTTAGCAGCAGAAACCTGAGTATTTGTGACCCTAGACCACAAAACCAGGGTCACAAGGGTCAACTTATTTTTGAAATTGAGATTTGTACATCATCTGAAAGCTGAATAAAGAAGCTTTTTCCATCGACGTTTGGTTTGTTAGGATGGGACGAAATTTGGTTTAGAGACAACTATTTGAAAATCTGGAATCCGAGGATGCAGAAATCATCTAATTGTTGAGAAAATCACCTTTAAAGGGATAGTTCACCCCAAAAATAACCTGTGCTTTACTCACCTTCGAAGCATCCTAGGTGTATGTGACTTTTTTTCTTTCAGACGAATCCAATCAGAGTTACACCCACTTATTCCAATAGAGCGGCTTGGAGGGACCTGGACAATTTGTAATATAACTAACTATAAGATTGGATTCGTCTGAAAGAAGAGAGTCACATATACCTAGGATGCTTGGAAGACAGGCTAATTTTTATTTTTGGGTGAACTAACCTTTTAAGTTGTTCAATTGAAGTTCTTAGCTATGCATATTACTTATCAAAATGTACATTTTGATATATTTATGGTAGGGAATTTACAAAATATCTTCATGGAACAAGATCTTTATTTAATATCCTAATGATTTTTGGCATGAAATAGATTATTTTTACCCATACAATGTGGTGTTGGCTACTTAGTACTGGTTTTATGGACTGGGGTCTTATATGTTTGTTCACGTCTACAGTCACTTGCCGAAGATCTACCAGGCGTTTCTCATGTCGGCGACGCTGAATGACGACGTCCAGGCGCTGAAGGAGCTGGTCCTTCACAATCCTGTGAGTGCAGCAGCGTCAGCTCCAGCAGCTCGAGTGTGTTTGTCTGGATCTGATTCTCTGTGTGTGTGTGTGTGTGTCGCAGGTGACTCTGAAGCTCCAGGGCTCTCAGCTGCCCGACAGTTCTCAGCTCCAGCAGTACAGCGTCCGGTGCGAGGAGGAGGACAAGTTCCTGCTCATCTACACGCTCCTGAAGCTCGGCCTGGTTCGAGGGAAGTCGCTCATGTTTGTTAGTAATGTGGACCGCTGTTACCGGCTCAAGCTGTTTCTGGAGCAGTTCAGCATCCCTGCTTGTGTCCTGAACTCTGAGCTGCCCGTCCACTCCAGGTGAGGCGGAGAGCAGAAACCAATCGTCTCACTCTTACAGCTGCAGGGTTGTTATCGTTAACTAGAACCATAAAAATGATGATGATGATGTGGCTTTTTAATGTAAAGTTTCAGTACATTAACTAAAATATGAAATCATTTTATTTTACTTAGTAATAGCTAGATGGATATATTTAAAAAAAATACTTACAAATATAAAAAAAATATAAAATTTTAATTTAATTCAAAATATGAACAAAAACTGATATTTAAATAACTGTAGCGTCGAGTCACTTTTACTGTTATTGCTATATACATATACTTTCAGTGTTATTTATTTATAAATATAAATACACTTTTGTTATTTTTAGGTTGAAAAACTGAAATTAGTAAAGGAAACAAAGTAAAAAAGTAAAAAAAGGGCAAAAAAAGATAACAAAAGCTAAGCAAATATCTCCTCTGAAGCCTCTTTTTCTCTTCTTCTGATGTAACCGAGACTGTGTGGTTTAAGAAAAATACTAATATTAAATGATATGAATACATCTGATTGCAGATGTAAAATGTGTGGCGAAAAACTGTATTTTATATATTTTGTTTTTCAGATGTCACATTATCACTCAGTTCAATCAAGGCTTCTACAATTACATAATCGCCACAGACGAACAGGGACTGGAGGAACCCGCTGGACATTCCCAGAAAACAAAGGAGAAGGGAAAGAAGAAGAAAAACACTGGGAAGAAGTAAGAGTTCAGTGGAAATGCATAAAACAGTTGTGCATTAAATATGATTTATTTTATCTTGGAAGTGTTAGGTGTGTTAATTACGCCTGTATTAAATGGTTACACTGGTTCATTTCGTCCCCTCAGAGGAAAAGACAAGGAATATGGCGTGTCCAGAGGAATCGACTTCCACAATGTGTCTAATGTGATCAACTTTGATTTTCCTACTTCAGTTGAGTCCTACATCCACCGCGTCGGCAGGTGTGCAGAGAATTATTACTCCATACTCTAATACTATAGCATTTATTTATATTTTAAATGGACTTTTATTTTTGATATTTTCAGTTATGTTAATTTTAACCCTCATAATATATATATATATATATATATATATATCAGTTAGATTTTTTTTATTTATTTTTTTGTGGTTCAACTTAAATGTATTTTCATTCTAAATTATTTCCACTTCTAAATTCGTTTTTAAATTTGATTTAGCTTTTCATCTAATATGTATATTTTGTATTATATTTTTATATTCAGATTTATTTAATTGAACAAAATAATTTCTAACAATTTTGTTTTAAAGTTTTAGTTAACAGTAACAACACTGATTTTTCTTCAGAACGGCTCGTGCGGATAATCTCGGGACCGCGCTCTCCTTCATATCACACACAGAAGTCCCCATGCTCACACAGGTTGAAAACGCTCTAACTGGAGGTAAACGTCACAGGTTTTTTTTGAGGATATTTCTGTAAACATGGTCACAGGAAGCTAAATCATACCTGCTCATGTTGGCTAAAACATAATATTATAAACTAAAACAACAATTATCGTAAATAGAATGTTAGTATTGTGTACATACTTATGTTACGTATTCTAAAATAATTCCGTAGATATATTTTACATTTCCATAATTTATATTAATATTTATATTCAATTTAATATATGCACTTTTTTTTTTTTATGCATGCATTTATATACATATAATAAATATTCACGGTACACAAAAATATCATGTATATTTTGGATGTGATTTAATGACGATTAATCATTTGACTGCCCTATTTAAGATACAAAATGATAATAAATAACATGCAACTTCTGTTTTCAGACCACACACATGACAGTGTTTTGAAGCCGTACAGGTTCAAAATGGAGGAAATCGAGGGATTCAGATACAGATGTCGGGTATGTTTGTGTCCTCCCGCAGCACTGAGGCTGTGTTTGTGCTTTGGCTCACCTGAGGAGTCTCTTTGTGCTTTATTTTACCCAGGATGCCATGAGATCGGTGACGAAGCAGGCGGTGAAGGAGGCCAGACTGAAGGAGATCAAACAGGAGCTGCTCAATTCAGAGAAACTCAAGGTTTGGAAACGCTTCATTTAAAACCGTTTATCTTTATTTATCTTCCTGTGATTGGTTGACGTTGATTTTATGCGTGACAGACGTACTTTGAAGACAATCCCAGAGACCTGCAGCTGCTGCGACACGACAAAGACCTTCATCCGGCCGTCATTAAACCTGAGCTGAAAAACGTGCCTGATTACCTGAGTAACAATTCATCGCCTTTTTATTGATCTCTATATTTGATTTGGGGATAGATAGATCATCAAAACACATTTTCTTGTCTGTTTCAGTCCCAACAGCGCTCAAAAGTCTAGTCAATCCTCTCAAACTACACAGGAAGAAGAAGAAGAAACCAAGCGGCGTGATGCTGAGCAGTTTTAAAGTGAGAACAGATTGTTTATGTATTTGAACAGTTCTAGCTACATATTTATATAAAGATGGCACAATGATTAATCGTATTGTATTAGTATTCATTTTAATAAGCTCTCTCTATCTATCTATCTATATCTATCTATCTATAGCTTGGCAAGGGAGAAATTAATTATTTTCAGCTTAAATGTTTTTTTTAAGCCTATAAATAAATCTGTATGTATGTATATTTTGGTTAATGTCAAGAATTAATTGGATCTAATTTCAGTTGACTTGAATTGTATGTAAAAACAGATCCTGTAATACCGCTCTGAATAAATGCTGTTTTTATTTGTTGCAATTGCAGAAGGATTTCAGAGGCAAAAACCCACTGAAGAGTTTTCGCTACACGGGGAAGAAGAGTGAAAAGAAGCCTGGGAAATCCTAATAGCAGAAGAGACATGTTCAAATCCTGGCCTAACTAGTCTTCTGGATACTTTGAACTGTGACTATCATCCTGAGTGACACGGTCGAGATCATAAAGTCTGTCAGAATGAAGCGTGCGTCACAGTTCCCGTCACTGCTTGTGTGAAATGATTTTGATGAATATTATACATGTAATATTATGTTTCATTAATACTAACACTCTACTTCATGAAGTGTCTTGTGTTCTGATTTTGTTTATAAAGTTTTAGTGCTACAACATGTTTCTTAGCTGATTTAGATTTAATTGAAATTTAAAACAAAATTATAATTACATATTTCCACATGTTTTATTATTATTATTATTATTATTATTACAAATATAAACATTATTTCTCATAAGAATTGGAGAAAACCAAAATGTCCTTGAAAAAAGCTTAATATTCTTGAAAATAGGTTTAATTGTCTTTTTTTTTTTTTCAGATTCATGATATATAAGTATAAGTTTTTCTTTTAAAGAAGTGAGAATTAAAAGAAAACGTAATGAAATTATTGCACAAACAACTTAAAAGATCCTCAAAAGGTTTAGAAATATGTGATGTCTTATTTTTGTTGATGAAATATAACTCGGATGTGTTTTTTTATGAGATTTATTCTTATTCATATTAACAGTTTAAATGTTCATCAGCAAATATAAATCTTTTGACAATGCTTGAATCGCTGTATAAAATGCAGAAATGGACAAATATTATGCGGTTGTTATTATTTCCACTACTTATTTGATCACATGACTAGCTTTAGTACAGGTTATTGGTTAAAGACCAAAGAAAGGCGTGTTTTGTTACTCCCAAATATTTATTAGTCAACATATTACATTTTAGTACAATGAATGAGTATGTGAAGGGGAACAACTAGTCTTGTGTTCTTCTAAAATGAGCCGGCAACGATTTGGCAATTACCAGATAAAGGCACCTCGAACAGTCAGTCTCTCACACTACAACAGCAGTTGGTTGGTTAGTTAGTTGGTTAGTCGTACACGTGAAGTGTAGCTTGTACATTGCTGAGGGCAGATAGAAGCACACAGATTGAACCACACGATCACACACAATATAACACTGTCATGTTTCCTGTGCTTAAGATCCTTAACATCTTCACACACACACAACACTCTCAGTCCACCTCTACCGACGTATAAAAAGCACAACTAATTAGTGTTAGAACATGTCATAGTGATGAGTTTAAGATGTGCAGATTCTCCAGTTTAAAGCCAATCACAAAAAAACAAAAACCTTGTGCCTGCTGGGACAGATGAGATGAGTGAATCCCACAAAAAAACACATGTTTGGGTCGTATTTCACCTCAAAAAAGCAAAGGAATTTTACTTTTCTTAAAGATAGTAAAGCATATTTTAAGACAGTAATTTGAGATTATTTTCATGACAATTATGCAGATTTTATCCACAAATTCTCATTTTCTTTTTATTACATACATCTAAATAAGCCTAAAGGCTAATTAATTTTATTGTATGCTAAGTACTTTACAAATTATGCATTTTTCCTGTACATTATGATGATTTGAGAATTGTTCCTGCTTGTTAAAATTTACCTACTACTATAATTATTGCTATTATTTAACAACTCATTTAACTTTTAATTTTTACAATAAGAACAATACCGTGTGAATTCAGTGAATAATAATTATAATAGTCAAAATCCATAAAATGTGATTGTCTTTTAACAAAATAGATTTTCTTCAGATTTTCGGGTGAAATGAGACCTGGACACGATCTTGACAGGTTCACCCAGATACTGCTGGTTTTACCCAAACTTTTGTGCATGTATATTTAAGCTTTACAGAAAGAGAAAAAGCACATTAACTTGAATCCAGGACTCATGAGTCGAGCCTTCAGGCTGTTAGCAGCAAAGCATCATTAGATTGGATACAGCATTTGAGAGGTCCAGCGAGAGTCATGTGACCAATCACTAACACAGCACAGATTTACACTCACAACTGCATTTGCCATCTCACGAGCATCAAGGGGGCTGATTTCACACTGAACCACACTTTAAGGCTTTATTATTACTCTCAAACATCAACACCACATGTTCGTTACCAACCACCATCTGTACATATTGCAGGAATGTTTCTTAAGTATTAAAAACTCCCGATGCAAGGAACCAAAGCCAATACGATTCAGTAATTTATTTACATTTTCAAGAGGAAAAAAAGGATTAGAATTGTGCACCAACAGACTCTGAAACATTTAATTTGGTCAGTCACTTACACACAATATTGAGAAAGTTATAAACACATCAATCCTTAACACATTATGCACTGTTTTCACATTTTAAAAGAATTCACGCTACATGTTCACTCTACAAGGCGCTTCAAAACTGCCAAAGCCGAATAATGAGTCTAAATACAGAGATTGCAGCATTTTCACTCGCGTGTACCCTGTTGATAAGGCTAATTCAACAGTCTGATATCAACACACCTCCGTCTAAAGTAAGGCACAGCGGGGACGTTTGACTCGAGCCCCTCTATGCTTTTATCCGGATCCGTTTTGAGCTTGTGCCAGACCCTGAGGAACCGTCGAGAAGAAAATCAAGTTCTCATTCAACATGAAAACCGATGGCAAGTAAGTATGGTGCATCATGGGAAATCAGCCCCCTCTGAGCCCGCTATTGTATACAGTTGGATCAGCCCTCTCGTGTATTCGCTATGACTGTTGCGTGGTAAAAGCACCAGCCCACACCAGGAGAGAGAGAAAGAGAGGGGAAAATAGAAAACCAAAGAGGAGAGGTGGCCGAAGAGTCCAGTCCAATCAGAGACTTCAACATGATCACATGATCTCGCAGCACGAGTTCTGCTTTCGTGCCTACAACATAAAAACATCAACTTTACATTAGACCTTCTGAAGAAATGGAAGCTCTTGCCCATTCACATTGGCAACTTTCTCAGTATTTTCAGTGTGGTACTCAAGGTCACTGATCAACTTTGAGATTTTTTTCTATTTCTATTTGACTTCTTATAATATGCAGTTTGAGATTTGAGAAAAAGAAAATTTCCAAGTGTTTGTTTCAATGAACTTAATCTTTTTGCGTCTGCAGATTTTAATTATAATACTTATCTTTAAAGGTAATGAGTTTTTTCTCCTCTTTAGTAGCACTTATAAACACAAATTTTTACACCTTTATTCATATCTATATTCT
>JAUMHG010000045.1:16485263-16495635 GCA_032359395.1 Enteromius anoplus | reverse complement strand
GAACATTTCTATAGAAGCGTTTGTTCATACAATCATTCATAATGATTTTATTAGACTTTATTTACATCTGTAGATTTAAATTATGGCATATCTTTAAAGATAATGAGTTTTTTCTCCTCTTTAGTAGCACTTATAAACACAAATTTTTACACCTTTATTCATATCTATATTCTGAACATTTCTATAGAAGCGTTTGTTCATACAATCATTCATAATGATTTTATTAGACTTTATTTACATCTGTAGATTTTATTATAGCATATCTTTAAAGGCAGTTTTAATTAGTTTTTTCTCCTCTTTAGTAGCACTTATAAACACAAATTTTTACAGCTTTATTCATATCTATATTCTGAACATTTCTATAGAAAAGTTTGTTCATACAATCATTTACAATGATTTTATTAGACTTTATTTACATCTGTAGATTTAAATTAAGGCATATCTTTAAAGGCAGTTTTAATGAGTTTGTTCTCCTCTTTAGTAACACTTATAAACACAAATTTTTACAGCTTTATTCTATTCTATTATCTATATACTGAACATTTATATAGAAGCATTTGTTCATACAATAATTTACAATGATTTTTGTAACGTATCTTTTTGTAAATAGATTGTAATGTATCATTTCTGCAGCATTACATAAACTAAATTTTACAGTTTTATTCATATCTATACTCTGAAAACCTAAGGGTTTATTCATATATAATTCACCTGATTTTATACAGTCCTTTATTCCTAAAATACAAAATATGGTGATTTTTTTTCTTTTTCTGCCCATTGAAAGTGTTAATTTTTATTTTCATTTAAAAAGACCAAATAACCAAAATCCCCTCTGTAAAAACCTTTAACTCTAATATTTCAACATAACGAAACAATAACACTGAACCTGACTTGAACTACTTGCATCTGTAGATTTCAATTACAGTAAATATCTTTTTCGTTTATCGTTTTCGCTAAATTAGTTTTTTCTTCACTTCAGTATTACTTGCATAAACCAAATTTTACAGTTTAATTCATATCTATATTCTGAACATTTTTATTATGGAATTTGTTCATATAATATTTCACACTAATTTAGTTATTGCTACAAATTACTTATTGCTACAAACTTTAAATAAATTTAAAATGCATTTTTTGCTGGCTACTGACAGCATTATCTGAATTATGGGATGATGAAAAGAGAAATTCAAAATCTCTTGTGTTAAAAAAAAAATAAAAAAACTTTGAACTTGGCTTTATCCAATGTTCACGTTTATTTACTGGAAATATATGCAAATAGTGTACTTTGTAATTAGATACACCTCAGTTGCATATGTATTATAACATTTCAGAAAACATGTAATTGATTACATTTAGAATTGTAAACATTTTTGGAAATAAAATACTATGTGCTGTTTTTTTTTTCCCACAACATTCATCTTCAGTGTCTTGCCTTCTGGTAGTTTCTAGGTTTAATACTTGGTTTTAGACATTTGCTCAAATCACTAGCCATAAGTTTGAATAATAACAAGAGTGAGTAACCACCACTAATGAAGCTTTCAAATGTAATGACATGTTCTGTTGCGGTGAATCATATGCATGTAAAGTACTGACCGTTTTATAAAAGGCTTTTGATTGGTTTCCCAGATGCTCAGATTTCTGTACTAAATCATCCAGTTTCTCTCCTCTCTCCAGCAGTGACTCCATTGTATTGTGCTGGAGAAAACACATATTAAATTAAATTCAAATGCCAACGCATTAAAGGCAAACAAACTCTTCTATGTGTACAATCACAGCACACTTACACATCCAGGATAATGAATATAAACGTAGGAGAAATAGATGATTCTAACAAATCCAAAAAGTGTGTATTAAAAAATGTTCACATCATTACTTACTCACCAGAATAATTTTGGTTTCATCCAGTTCTGCTTGCACTTTGGTCATAGCGTCAGCCTCGCGTGGATTCTGTAAAACAGGAAATGCTAGAACTGTTATGGGTGATAAAATGTGCTGTGTTTATGAATAAACTGCCTTTAAAACCCTTCATTAACAATGTTAATATTACACTACCCAGCTTTTCTTGCAGTTTCACTATTAGTGAGCATAACTCACCTGGTATCTAGCCAGATGGCTGTCCAGTGCTGTGTACTGAACCGTCGCCGGAGAACCAGAAGGCCAGTCTATGCTGTTCACCTGTTTGGAGAACTCATCCAGCACCTACAGACATGCACAAAACCATTAAAGAGAGAAATTGGTCATACCCAACCATTTAAAAAAAAATCTAGAATTTTTTTTTGTTTTAATATATATATTACTTTAAATTCTATTTATTATTTAAATGTACTTTATTTTCTCATTTAAATGTACACATAGTTAATTTAAAAAACAAACAAATCAAAAAATTGCTTGGAGTCTTTGCACTGATAACACATGGCTTGAATTTAAGTTTCATATTTTTTATATTTTTAATATTGAAGTATTTTATAAACGTTTAAAGGTTTTAAGTACAAGTACTAAGTTTAAGCATTTTTTGTGTAAAATATTTTTAAAAACCATGGGATTAAATCCATGCAGTCTCTCAGATAGATAGATAGATAGAGTCGTATATTTTTTATTTAAGGCCATGTCAGCATGTCATGTCAGCACTTTTTCTGGCAAAATTATAATAAAAAACTAAGTAAAATGGATGCTAGAACGCACCTTATCAAGTAAAGTGAAGCAGACTCTGGAGGGATATTCATTGTCTGCGATCACAACACCACCAAGGTTGTCATTCCGTATGTACACGTGACACAAGTACTCTAACAGAGGGAACATACAAACAAACAATGAATTAATCCACTGCAGCTTAAAAGAAAATGAGTGTAATTGTATTGAATATCCACTTAAAATCCTAGACGTTTATTTTACAAAAAAACTATACTTGCAGAAAATATAATATTACTAAAATAAAAAGCCATATAAGTGTTCTTACACTCTGACTATGATCTTAATTATACTTTGTAACACCAAATTAAACATTCTATTAAAAAAAAAGTTAAATCATGTTGTTTTGCTGTGATTTAAGCATACTATATTATTATAATGATTATACTTCTACCTGTTAAAATTGTAATTTTGCCAAAATGTGAACACAAGACTCATAAATACATTTAAATACATGATTAGAAATTATGTTACATAAATGCTTGTCAGTTCATTTGAAACTAAAATGAAAATAAACATCAACTGAAATGAAATTAAATATTAAAAACTTATAATTTCAGCTAGATCCCAAGGCAACTTTTTCTTCTATTAAAAGTAAAATGGAAACACCTCTCGGTAGTTTGGCTGATCCGTTTGGTGGTTTATTAACATAGTGAACCTAAAATCTAGTCCTTCATCCTGAACAAGCTGTAATTAAACTCAACAGCTACAATTAGGCCAGTGGCAAACATTTAATAAGACTTCATCTTGATAATGTAATCACTGACCTTGCTCTTTCACAGACGCACGGCTCCCTAACGCTGAACGTTCAACAATCAGTGCGCTGGTGAATGTCATAAACTCCTGTACACTGCAAAACAAAAACAGTTTACAGTCCACTGCAACGATAGCGGTTTCGCTGGCGATTTAAAATAGTTTTGTAGCATAATAAAAGCATGTAACGAGAGGATTCTAGATATTGTACCTGGATCTCTGGAAGAAACTGAATGATGACAGATCATACGCCGCCTTCAGCAGGTTGGACTTCGTTGAGCCTTTATACAAGACGCTCAGACTATAGAGTTTCATGATGTTTCTCAACAGGATCTGCAATGACACAACAGCAGAACTTATACATTATTTGTGACCCTGGATGACAAAACCAGTCATAAGGGTCAGTTAATTTTGAAATTGAGATGTATGAATCTGAGGGTGCAAAAAATCGAAATATTGAGTTGTCCAAATGAAATCCTTAGCAATGCATATTACTAATCAAAAATAATGTTTTGATATTATATATCTATATATGATAGAAAAGTTACAAAATATCTTCATTAAACATGAACTTTACTTATTATCCCATGATGTTTGGCATCAAAGAAAATTGGATCATTTTGGATCATTTTGCGGCTATTGACACAAAAATACCTGTGCTACTTATGACTGCTTTTGTGCTCCAGAGTCACATTTATTTTAAGGAACAATCATAGTTCTACTAACAATAAATAATAATATATTGGTTGATTAAGGAGTTTGTTATATTACTTCATTTATTTATTTTATAAAAATACAACAAAACAATTTAATTAAAAATCTAAGTTTTATTGATTACTCGTATTTTTTTCCTAAGCATCTTACTCGGGACTTATTATTGATTCAACCATGGTGGATTATGTTTATTTATTTTTTGTTTTAAATGTCTATAATCCACAAAATAATCTAAAATACATAACCTAGGTTGATTCTGTACTATTTTCTACTGATTAATTATTTATAAACAAAAGATGATTTTAAACTGAGCTATTATTGTTGAATCAATTTATTATTTTGTTCTATTTTTATAAATAATACATTTCTTACAACATAAAAAAAATTCTAAGATTGATTTTTATTGATTAATTATTCATATTTAGTATGTTTAATAATGTGCTACTTACATTAAAAAGTTATTATTGAATTAACCTTGGTGTTTTATTTTTTATTTAAAGTTTTTACTTAATTTTGACAAGGTCAACAAACACAGGACGAGCTTGCATTCACGATAAAACCCTAAGACAAATACATATAACGTTAATTCTCCTGCGATCTTGATTGAACCTACAAGCTTATATTTACCTGCCCAGATCGTACTACTACACCACACCAAAATCTATCAGATCAGCCCATACGGGGCATCTGAAAAGGGTCCCGAATCACAAAAGCATTGGATCCGATAATCGAAAGGTTTATAAAGCGGATGTGTCACAATGATTCAATACAGCTCAACAGGCTGATGATGACTAACAGCTGCTTAGCAGTCGTGCTAGCTCTGAAATACCCCGATGTCATTACAGAACAATTGTTCTTAATATTAGTCTTTCTTGAACATGTAGACATGTGAAACTGTATATATACATAATGAATTTTCACTCTTACCTGCTGTGTGTAAAGCAGCCAAGACTGAAGCTAATCCGCTAACAGCTAATCTACACAGATCAGAACAACTTTTATTTATTTGTTTAAACTGACAGCGGTGAATCTGAAACGCTATTACGGAATTAGAAACAATTATTATTTGTATTATGGATTATAATATCACTGGCACCCAGAATAGTCTGCGTTTACTGAAGCTATTTAATCAGCTCACAACTATCCGAGGATTTTTTTTCAGAAACTTGCTAGCTGGCAGAAAGTGGCATTTCAAAATAAAAGTCCGCAGGAGCTGACGTGCACTAAAGATTCTCGTAAAAGCGGACAGAGATAAAATAAAAGTTCCTGACATATGTGCGCAAAACAAAAGTCCAAAACTTTTTATAACAAAGGGCTAAAAAACTCGAAATTGATTGAGAGCCGTAGGCATAAAGTAAATTTTGCATTACATCCAACTGTATATAATAATATATTGTATAAAAAAGATGTTTTTAAAAAATATGTATTTGTTCATATTTGTACATTTCAATGCAACAATTACTAATCATTATACTAACTAATTTAATACATTTAAAAATCATTGTGACTGATTATGCATAACACACAAGTCAAAAACACAATGATATTGAGACTTTTTTATTAGAAAAAATGTGCACATTATAATATTCATGTACACAAGCATGTATTTGAGGACAGCTCAGAAACAGCAATTTTTTTTGCCATCATTTAATAGTAATACCTCATTCTGGTGACTATTCACATAAGACTCCTTGAATTAAATAATAAGAAGGATATTTCTGTCTTTTATACTCTTCCACAGAGAGCGTGATCTGTAATGTAAGAGCCTGAACGCTTTAATACTCCACACCTTGGCATACATCCTTCTCTAATCTTCATCTATACTGTACTCAAAGTTATATTCCTGAGTGGCTGCGCTTTCTTGGTCAAACCACTGGTCATACCAGGCACCTGTTGTTGAGGTTACTGTTGTGGGTGGAAGTGTGGTTGTTGGAGTCATTGTTGTGGTCATCTCTGTGGTCGTGCTGCCTTTCATCCTCTCCAGTCGCTGCTTCCGCAAGCGCATCATTCGCAGACGCCGCAAACGTTCGCTCTGGGGGCCCGAGGAGGGCCCCGTGCTCTCTACATTGTCACGGTTGCTGTTGTTGTTTACAGCGGTGTTGGTAATCAGTTTTGGCCTCTTCCTGCTTTGGGCCATGATTTGTTGAATTCGAGCCCAGTTGGATTTGGTCAGAGTGAAGCTGCAGGGTGAAGCATTGGCATCATATCCCACGATGCAAAGACGAGTCTGAGAAGAATAACCATCGGCTCTTGCAGTAACACGATACTCGCCCGGGTTGAGAAGACGCCAGTAATCGCCAGTGGCGGCTTTAAGAAAAAAGAAGCTTGGATTAAAATACCACGCTAAATAAAAACAACTTTTTTGGTCAGCCGATTCACTAACAAATAATGATACAATATATTAAATAAGAAAATAAAAATTCAAAATTGTAAGACATGAACTCAATTCTCATTTAAAGTCATACAATCTCGCAAAAAAAGCCTGAATTTGGAGATGCTAATTTAAAAGTGAGGTATGCATTTTAAATTGTGAGAAAAAAAATCATACTGTATATGATTTCTGACTTTCTGTCACAATGTATAAAAAAAATATTATAATAATAATAAATTAAATAATACAATATAAAATTAAATAATAAAAACATGTATCTGTGTGTGTATTGTTATATTTATTATGTATATATATATATATATATAAATACAAACAAATATATATATATATATATATATAAAGATATACATGTTCATTTTTTCAAAATAAATAGTGGTGGGTGGGTGTATTTATAATTTAAATAAATTTAAATAATAAATATGCATAATGCATACAAATATATTATGGAAATATAAACTTAATTTTGTATGTGATAAGTTGCAATTAATTAGTCAAGATGCCAACACATAATTCAGAGGGAAAAAGCCAGAACTGTGAGATTTTACCTCAAAAGTGTGAGATATGATCATGCAACTGAGAGACATTTTTAATTTCATGGTGATAAAACAGGCTTCAGTGTGAATTTGTCCTCTAAGACCTAAAATGTCAGAATGTCTGTTACCTGTTTTGACTTCATGTTTGATTCCCTCCACGGACACCGTGGCATTTGCTAAAAGATTCCCATTGATGTCTCTCACAACTCCTTTAATGCCTCGATGCACCTGTGGGTCACATGATCAACATTTTCTGTTTTCAGTTTTACAATGTTCATTTTATCTGGAAATAGCAATTCTGCATCCGTCCACCTTCTGGCTTTGAGTTTCAGCCACACAGAGATCTGATTTGTATGTGTTTTATAACCTGCTCGATGAAAGCCAGCAGAGCCTCGCGATTGTTTTCCCACTCCGACGCCAATTCGCTCTCGTGCGGAAACTTATCGCACCCGAGAAAGATGGAAATCTCAAAGCAGTTGGTGTGCAGGTAGCTGAAGTCATTCATGCCTAAAGCAACACAGAAAGGTGAAATTGTGAAAGCTGAGCTTTTTTTTATTATTATTGATAGAAAAAGAATGCAACAAGCTTCAAATGTTCTTAGCAATGCCCACCAGGCACCAGACGTCTATATAACGTCAGATTAAAGTTGGATTTTGGTTACACAACCTAAAAAACAATGAAATATCAATGTCAGGTGACGGAGGTACTGGGTGTCAATTTAACATTGTCATTAGACGTTGAATTTGCGTTGAATTTTGGTCATCTGATGTCACAGCCAAAATTTAACCAAATATCAACGTCTTATGATGTTGTGTGCCTGCTGGGTGCATATTACTAATCAAACATTAAGTTTCGATATATTTAATGCAGGACATTTACAAAATAACTTCATGATACATCATCTTTACTTAATATACAATGATTTTGACATAAAAGAAAGATTGATAGTCTTGATCCATGTATTATTGGTTATTGCTACAATATAGGCAACCTTTTGACTGGTTTTGTGGTCCATTTTGTTAGCTGGGTAAATAGTTAATAAGGTATTTATGTTTACATTTAACAAAAACTAGTCTGTTCAACTTATTATCATCACATACTGCCCACGACCGGCTTCCAGCTGGCCCGGTTGATGATGCCCTGGCCGCCCGTGACGTCATCAGTGTGACACGAGCCGCGGTGGTTTTCCGTCATGGTCAGGTGACTGTGCGCATACGTCATGGCGAGCCAACGGAACAGGTTTTCGTCGGCCGTTTCGCGGAGAGCGCCCTCATTCTGTCGCTGAATCCGGGCCCAGGTTTCTTCGTTCATGTGCTGGTACTCGTGCGCAGACTGACCTCCCCTGCCGTCTGCGGCTTGCGGTGGACGCTGCATGTCGAAGGGGTACGCGACGATCTTTTCTCCGCCCTGTAGATTAGCGCCCAAAACAAACGGTGTCCTCTCCATCCAACTGATGATTGCTTTAGTTTCAGAAGCGACCTAGAGTGCAGATGTTCTAAGTAAATATAACTCTGAAACTCAAAAGTAGCCTACTGACATGCTGCCTTCGGATCATTTCAGAATTATTGTGAATAATAAATTCGAGAATAAAGTCGAAACTACGAGAATAAAGTCCAAACATTACGAGAATAAAGTCGACATTTTACGAGATTATAGTCTAAATACAAATCTAAATTAAAGTAGAAATATTAAGAGAATAAAGTCAAAACATTTAGAAAATAAAGTCATAATATTTCGAGAATAAAGTCGAAACTACAAGAATAAAGTCAAAACATTACGAGAATAAAGTCAAAATTTTACGAGATTATAGTCTAAATACTACAGATTAAAGTAGAAATATTATGAGAATAAAATCAAAACATTTAGAAAATAAAGTCGTAATATTACGAGAATAAAGTCGAAACATTTTGAGATTAAAGTCAAAATATTACAAGAATAAAGTAAAAATAGTACGAGATAAAAGTCGAAATATTAAGAGAATAAAGTCAAAATACTACGAGATTAAAGTCAAAATATTACAAGAATAAAGTCAAAATATTAAGAGAATAAAGTCAAAAATACTACGAGATTAAAGTCGAAACTATGAGAATAAAGTCAAAACATTTAGAAAATAAAGTCATAATATTATGAGAATAAAGTCGAAATACTACGAGATTAAAGTCATAATATTTAGAGAATGAAGTCGAAACTACAAGAATAAAGTAAAAACATTAATAGAGATAACTAGAATAAAGTCAAAATTTTACGAGATTATAGTCTAAATACTACGAGATTAAATAGAAATAGGTCTATTCTGAGAATAAAATCAAAACATTTAGAGAATAAAGTCTAAATATTACGAGAATAAAGTCAAAATATTACGAGATTAAAGTCTAAATATTACGAGAATAAAGTCAAAATATAAAGAGATTAAAGTCAAAATATTAAGAGAATAAAGACAAAACATTTAGAAAATAAAGTCATAATATTTCGAGAATAAAGTCGAAACTACAAGAATAAAGTCAAAACATTACGAGAATAAAGTCGAAATTTTACGAGATAATAGTCTAAATACTACAGATTAAAGTAGAAATATTATGAGAATAAAATCAAAACATTTAGAGAATAAAGTCGTAATATTACAAGAATAAAGTCAAAACATTTTGAGATTAAAGTCGAAATATTGCGAGATTAAAGTCAAAATACTACGAGATTAGAGTAGAAATAGGCCTATTATGAGAATAAAATCAAAACATTTAGAGAATAAAGTCGTAATATTACGAGATTAAAGTCAAAATACTACGAGATTAAAGTCGGAATACTTTGAGATTAAAGTCTAAATATTACGAGAATAAAGTCAAAATATAAAGAGATTAAAGTCAAAATATTAAGAGAATAAAGACAAAACATTTAGAAAATAAAGTCATAATATTTCGAGAATAAAGTCGAAACTACAAGAATAAAGTCAAAACATTACGAGAATAAAGTCGAAATTTTACGAGATAATAGTCTAAATACTACAGATTAAAGTAGAAATATTATGAGAATAAAATCAAAACATTTAGAGAATAAAGTCTTAATATTACAAGAATAAAGTCAAAACATTTTGAGATTAAAGTCGAAATATTACGAGATTAAAGTCAAAATACTACGAGATTAAAGTAGAAATAGGCCTATTATGAGAATAAAATCAAAACATTTAGAGAATAAAGTCGTAATATTACAAGAATAAAGTCGAAACATTTTGAGATTAAAGTCGAAATATTACGAGATTAAAGTCAAAATACTACGAGATTAAAGTCGGAATACTTTG
>JAUMHG010000045.1:16470076-16485163 GCA_032359395.1 Enteromius anoplus | reverse complement strand
AGATTAAAGTCTAAAAATTACAAGAATAAGGTCAAAATATTACGAGATTAAAGTCAAAATATTACGAGATTAAAGTCGGAATACTTTGAGATTAAAGTCTAAAAATTACAAGAATAAGGTCAAAATATTACGAGATTAAAGTCAAAATATTACGAGATTAAAGTCTAAATATTACAAGAATAAAGTCAAAATATAACGAGATTAAAGTCGAAATATTACGAGATTAAAGATGAAATATTACGAGAATAAAGTCAAAATATAAAGAGATTAAAGTCAAAATATTAAGAGAATAAAGTCAAAATACTACGAGATTAAAGTCGAAATATTAAGTGAATAAAGTCGAAAAACTACTAGATTAATTATTGAGAATTATGACATCTCAGAATTCAGAATTGCGAGATATAAAGTCGCAAGAGTTATAAAGTCTAATTTTGAGTAGAAAAAGAATTGTTCTCAGAATTGCGAGTTCTGACTTTATAACTTACAATTTTGAGAAAAAAAAGTCAGAATTGCGACTTTATATCACACAGTTGTCAGCAATATGGCCAGAATTCCGAGATAGAACATCATAAAATAAAATCATTAAATACGTTTTTTAAACCCACCACAAATGAAGTATCTCCCTCACTAAAGTCATAGTACCGGAGGAGAAGGCAATACTTTTGCAAGAGAATGCATATTTTTCCTCTAATCTCATTATTGCTTTTCTTCACCAGCAGCATGTCTTTTTATCAGGTCCATAAAACATAACTCCTGATAACATTTCACTCACAGAGCCATTGAGAAAATTCTCTGGGATGGGAATGTGGTGATTGGGAATGACCCGTGGCACCCATCCCCTGTCCTCCGCACCCCACAGAATACTGTTAAGGTCTGGGAAGTTCTGGAAAATATCGTATCCCTCTTCCGTCCAGTGGCCCAAAGCCCAGTTCCCCATCTCAGAGCCCTTGACAAACAAGCATCCGCCCAAATAAACAATGACTCACATGATAAGCAGAAAAAGGATGGGCGGAGAACAGGGAATGTTTGTGTATCTCACCATCTCATAGGCCAGCTCATAGGCATCAGGGTTCAGTGAGGGCACTAGATGGATGCGTACGCTCTCTACAAGGCGGTGCACTCGTGGATTGTCATCATTGTACTCCTTACAGAGGAACTGCATCAGAAGTAGCACAAGTTCCCTGCCCAGAACTTCATTCCCATGAAGCCCTGCTGTGTAACGGAACTCCGGCTCACCTTATAAAAACAAGGTTTGATTGATTAGTTTAAATCAATATAAAACTTAGCAAACCAATATTTTCAAAACAATTTGCCAGTGTCTAACACAATGATCATGCTCTCAACTTCTTTTTGTGTTCACAATACCAAGTGCTATGAAAGTCACCCATTTTCGTACCATTCCGACGAAGCTGCGATTTTTACTATTTCAAAATGTACAATTCAGTCACAGTTTTTGGTCTGGCACTCTTGGAAACTACCTGTCTCGTGTTCTCCGGGGTTATCTGAGATCTCCATTGCGTACATCTTCAGCCCCTGAGAGCTTTTTCCGATGTTGTATATTCTGGTGATGTTGGGGCATTCTTCGTTGATCACCTTCATCATCTGTTTATGCACACATATACATGAAAATTCATGCAGGACAGCAACTTTTCAACAAGACCACAAAAGAGTCACAAAACAGTTCAAACTTCATACTGGACATGTTTTGACATGCTGCTGAAACTCATCGGTGACCCCAGTGACCTTGAGAATACCTGTGTGGCTGTACACATCTCACCTGTCTCATCTCTTTATAGTTGTGATGCCTGTAATCGAGATCATCCGTCGGAGGGATATCGTTCTCTGTTGGATAACTAGCTGGGAAGAGAAAATCATTTAAGCTTTTAGACTTATGTGTCAAAAATAAGATTACAAATAACAAATAGTTATTTCAGTTTGTAAAATATGCCTTGGATATGGAGACTCATAAGAAAAAAATATTTTGTAATCATATACAAATGTCATAATTATAAAAGAAAACACAAATTGTGGCATTAAAAAGTCATAAAATGTCAAAATTAGAATTTTTTAGTATGTCATAACGTTGACTTTTTTATCACAGCTATTACTTTTTAATTCATGACGTTTTATCTCATAATTTTGTATAATTATGATGGTCTTGTATTAATGCCTTAGCATGTAAATTTAGACTTTTAATGCATGATTTACTATACCATAATTTAGCCTTTTATCTTGTAATTTTTTTGAAATCTCAATATTATGCTTAATATCTTATATTATAGTGTATTTCTCAGCATTATATCAAACTGATAAGCCTCAGTGCTTACTGGGTAATGGACAGCCGAGCACCTCTAGCCTCATGCACAGACTGCCGTTCCAGCTCTGCGGGAGAATACGGATGTAACGCGCCACGACAGGATACGAGAACTCTGTCATTACCGGAGTGTTTTTATCCACATTCCCATAAAACAGCTGTAGGATAAAAAAACAACAACAGAATTGGATCAAAAACAAGTATTAAACCTTGTGATGACTATGAAAACTAAGATGCTTGATTATAATATGCAGCGGTGGCCAGAAGTATTAGGACACTAGTATTTTCAGCAGCTAAAAATGTTTTAAGTCAGTTATTTATATCTTTTGCTGTAGCGTGTCAGTAGGAAATATCAGTTTACCTTTTCCAACATTCATGAATTTTTGTCTGACAACAGCCAGTGCTTCACACAGAAATCTGATCATCATCCAGTCTGTCTGGAACCACATAAAGAACCTGAGGCAGACTCAATCCAGAAGAACTGCCTCTAAGACGCTTCAAGAAACCTACCTGCAAAGCTCCTGAGAAACTGCTTAAAATGAAAAGGTTTCTCACACCAAATGTTGATTTCATTTAATTAAAGCAATAGTTCACCCAAAAATGAAAATTACCCCATATTTTAAATTTCAAAAATGTATCCTGGCTCTTCTAAGCTTGGTAATGCGGGTTAGTGGCCTTTATTTAAATCTGATATATCTGCAAGTACTGTGACATAAAACTAACCTATACCCCTTTCCGGTTAACCCCCCCTTGGTGTATAGGTTAGTTTTTTGTCACAGTAGTTGCAGATAGATTTACGACGCTTCAAAATAATGGCCGCTGTCCACCAGCATTTCCAAGCTAGGAAGAGCAAGGATACTTTTTTTTTTTTTTACTTGGACTCTTGGAAATTCATATACACCTAGGATTGCTTCGGGGTGAGTAAAATATGGGGTTAATTTTAATTTTTGGGTGAACTATTCCTTTAATAACAGCATTTTTAAACAAGTGCCTAAACGGAAGGTAACGTTAGGTTTCTTGAGACGTTGTTCTTCACAGTTCTTCTGGGTTTAGTCTGTCATAGTTTTAGTTTATGCATGTGATTCCAAACATACTGATGATGATCAGATCAGATCTCAGTGTGCAGCAAACAAAAATCCTCACTGGATTATTACAATTAACAGCCAAATGAATGCCAACTGTTATACACACTACAGCACAAAATAGAGAAACCTGACTTAAAACCATTTTTTAGCTGCTGAAAATACTAGTGTACTAATCATTTTGGCCAGCGCTGTAGGTTTATGCTGTTTTAACACAAAGTATATGTGAACTGACCCACTCAGCATAACCATCATGAAGCACCGTCCAATCACGACTGTCGTTACTGAAGGCCACAAAATAGGAGGATACGAAGTCATCACTAGAAGAGAGAATGATTTGCCGGTTTAAGCGCCTCCTTGTCTTTCTTGGGATCAGAAAGATTCCAGATGTTTTAGATGATGTCTTACTGTTTGTCCCTGCCCTGCGTGATGACTCCCGTGAACTCTATCTCTCGATGGGCGTTCACCTGAAACCAGTGCTCCTTCTCCTCCGTATCAGCACACCACGCACCGCCGTAAACATCGTCCTCATCAGCCGAACTCTGGAAACAGGTGATCACTTCAAAGGTTTCTTAATTTATTACATTACATGCTGCACAGCTCAGTATGTCTGCTACAATCAATTTGGATATAATCTGTTTTTGGTTTGAATTATGAAATAGTGCTGCCAAAGATTAATTGCATCCAAAATAAAAGTTTTTGTTCATATGTGTGTACTGTGTATATTTATTATGTATAAATTCACACATGCCGTATATTTTAAGAAAATATTTACATGTATATATTTATATTCATGTAATTTATATTAATAAATATATTTAATATATAAACACCCGATTTTCCTGAAATATATCCATGCATGTGTGTGTATTTATATATATAATGAATATACACGGCACATTCATATATATTAGCCTATGTAAAACAAACTTTTACTCTGGATGCGATTAACTGCGATTGATCATTTGACAGCAATAAAATATTTACATATATATTTATTTTTATATAATTTATATTATATAGAAATATATTTAATATATAAAGAAAGCATTTTTGCATGCATATTTATATACACCAAATACATTTACATAATATAAACACACATATGAACAAAAACTTTTATTTTGGATGCAGTTAATCACTATTAATTGTTTGACAGCACTATTATTAAATAATCTTGTTTATTATTTTGCTTTGATAAATCATTTTACCTCTCAGATAATTCATTTCAATTCTTGTTTAGATCGTTGTATTGGAAAACAAGAGGAAAGCATATTAAGTAACATGCATTGGAATACTTTCATTTACCTTTAATCATTTAGCAAACACTTTTAAAAGCACAGCTTTTATCAATACACAACATTTGAATTATTATGAAACTTTAATGTGGTTTGATTGTTTATGTACCTGCATGTTCAGACGTCCTCTCAGAGCTGAATATCCATGATGAGACATAGAAGATGCCAATATCTGATCATCCTCCACTCGATGAGACTCCATGCCAAGAGGAGGACACTCTAAAAGACAGGAGATACTGTGTCAATCTTTCTTAAGTCCTGTGAAACGAGTACCGCTCTCTCTTTTAGACACAGAGTGTCTTTCATATTTAACTGAGGAAAACCATTTGTGCTGAACAAAGGCCAGCAGCCGTTCTAGCCAGTCTGAGTCCAGAAGGCCGAACTCCAGCTGGAAACTAAAGCGTTTGTGGGGGAAGAACACGTCGGCTGCCTTAGGCTCAGAGTTTGTTTACTGAACTCACAGAGTACCTCACAAACACCCACTTCTCTAAGAGGCCGTGTGTTTCTGCTCCGATTATAATGTAATTTGTGGCTGTTTTCCAGAAATACTCACTCTTTGGCTCGGCATAAAGAACCGTCTTCTTTCTTCTCTCCTCCTCCTCCTCTTCCCACATCTTCCGCAGTTTTTCCGCTGTGCAAGGGAATAGAGAGACTGAGACTTTAAATGGTTGAAACAGGTCGTTTTTAGCCTTGTTTCTTAATGAATCCATTCAATTAATGCAAGCATAACTCTAAATGTGCAAAAAAAATTGTCTTTGTGTCTTGCTTTCGGGTAAAATACAAGAAATAATTGTCAAATAATACTTAATTTCCCATGATATAAGTGTAGCCAATTTATACGTTTTTATTTGTTAGCCTTAGTTTATTATAAATCAGATCAATTCAATAACTCATAGCACTGTTGATGTAGAGAGCTAAATGTGGTTTAAAAAAATATAGTTATATATAAAATATAGTTTTCCAGTACATAAACAAGAACCACGTTAGATTGCGTTAAACACATTCAACAACCTGCACTCAATACGTTTGCAATTTATGGCTATTTGGTAATTTTACATCTTTTTATGAATGTATCCTTCTTATAATCATATATTTGGGCGAATCAAGAACATGTATGGGATTTCACCCCAAATCAAAACATGTATTTTGCTTAAAGAAACTGAAACTGTTTTGCATTATTTACATTTTCATTGTCATGTATTGCTGATATTTTTAATAGTTTTTTTATTGGTCATAGTAAATCTTTAACAAAAATACTAACTGACCAGCTAAATGTTTTCGAATTAATACATCAAGAGGCATTTTTTCACAGCATCTTGTTTACAGCAGACCTCCCAAAACTGGCCACAACCTGCACGCATGCAATAAAAGCAAACATTCTACAAACATTGCATTGATTTACACACCCTTCTCCTCTTTGGTCTTTCTTGCTTTTTCCAGCTCTTCCTCCAGCTTCTTTGCTGCCACTAAATTTTCAGGATAAAAATATACTAAGCATTCAAAATGACAGATTCAAGCTTGATAGAGCCGATTTAATGTAAGAGATTGAAATGGTGCATACGTACAGTCAGAATAATCATATTCCTCATACCAAGGGGCGACTGTTCGAGGAGTGGTAGTGGATTCCTCTAGATGGGAAAAAGGTATTCATTTGACAAAGAGAACATAACTTGTTATTTATTTGCATTAAGCTACTTGCTCGTTTTGTTTGTGTATTCTCACATTATAAGTGCATAAAAGAAATAGCATGTAAAATCAGTTTTGTATTTTGTCTGACTAAAAAAGTGAGTGATGCTTATAGGTGCAAAACATGATTTGTTACAAGTGTAGTTGGTCTTGTGTAAATGGGCCCTTAATTACCTGGGATTGGTAAGTATATACTTGGGTCATCAGTGCTAGCTGGCTCCTTGACTTTAGGGATGAGGTCGGGTTCTGGAACTTCACCTGTCAGGTGATTAAAGTTTATTACTAGTAGTTTTTTAAGAACCTGATTCTATCAATCCAAAAGGGTGTTTTTACAGTAATGCCAGAGGGTGAAGGTAAGGTTGTACAAATTCATTAAAAGAACTGCTTGTGTTAATGGAGATATATTATGCCCCTTTTTGCAATATATAAATTAAGTCTCAGGTGTCCCCAGAATGTGTCTGTAAAGTTTCAGCTCAAAATAAACCACATATCATTTTATTTATAAGCAAAAACATGCTGTTTACATGCATGTCTCTTTAAATGCAAATTAGCTGCTGCTTTCTGCCCCCTTTTCCAGAATAGGGCTGTGTCTATACAGCTAGGGAGATATTCTCAGATATTCTGCTAAAAAGCATCTGTTTGGTTTTGATTATCATGTCTGTTGAGCTGAAATCGTGCATTGTTATAAGGTTTTCTGAGCACACATCCAAAGCACATGCACAAAAAAATGTCCGTCACATGGCATGTAGCTATTTCATGTCTTATTGCTCTTAATCGGTCAAATACACACAAATTGAAAACACACGAGTTAGAAAAACAGTCGGTTATATCTGTGAAGATAAACAGCTGAGAAATAAGTTGCAGGTTCATTTTAGCAAGATTAAGGGGTGACAATATAAGATCCTCTTTTGATTTTAAGATTAAAGTCAGATTTTCATGAGAAATCACCTTCTCCCGCCTACTGACATCTGCTTCAAACAATACAATGCACATGATAGTTTTTTTATTGCTAATGCTACAGTTAGCAAATTCACATCACCAGCTAATAACTATTAAACAGTAATGCTACCACAAAAACCGGTACGAAAAAATTCTTTTGTACGTACGTCGGGCATCCCAATAATCCGAATCATGCTCTTTGATTGGAGGTGATGTAGTGACGTCTTTCTTGCTCTGGACATCTACTATAAGATAAGAGAAATAATCAAAGGGAAAGATTATGAATGGCAGTGTATTTTTGAGAAAACAGCAGCTAAAAGACTGGTTTTTGTCATTCAGATATAACAGGAAATCGTATTATTAATGATGGGCACAGAGACTCTGATTATTAAGCTTTCCATGATATAATTCCAACTAGAAGGAAAAGATCATTTTATATTTTTGAGGAGATTTTCCTTTAAATATTTTGTTTTTATTCGCCGTACATCTTCAGTAAGTTGAATGTAATGTTTGTTTTTTCTTCTGCATGCCTTTACTAGTCACCAAGCACATGCCTACTGTTTTAAAAGTCATGTACTCATGTTATGCACCCCAGTCTTAATGTGTTCTGTATACAACAACCCAAGTCTGCTAATTCAGTTTTTACATCTAGCCTAATTAAGGCCATATGGAAGTAAAGGTAAAGCATGTCATTCTGCACTCCCACTATGCAAAGGATTTCTTATTCTGGACTCTTCAATGTAAGTATGTGGGATTTTTTTTTTTACAGTGTTTACACTCCTCAGGAAGTCAGTCCAACAAATTACTTATAATTTGGCCCACTCTCAATCTATGTTTGCAAAAAGTTCAAAGTCCCAGAGATTTCAGGATTCAAAATGAGCTCAGGAAGTTTTAATTATAAGTCTGCTATGTTTTATTTGTTGTCATACCTTGATCTGGGCCAATGGGCTTTTCGGTCTCGGTTTCCTTTGGCTCTGTTGGAAATACTGAGCACACAAACTATATTTAAAGACTTTTAAAGACCACAACAGTATTTACTTTAAAATAATACTGTGTTGAAGATTGTGTAAACATACACGTGTCCCATCCCAGCTCCAGCAGCAGTTTCTCCTCCTCTTCCTCCATGGTTGACTTTCTGGTTGGTTTAGTGGTTCTAGTAGTTTGTGTTGTGGTGGGCTTCGGTGCTTTGGGCTTTTTGGTGGGTTTTGGAGGCTTGGGTTTCTTGGTGGGCTTTGGGGACTTGGGCTTCTTTGTTGGTTTTGGGGGTTTGGGTTTTTTGGTGGGCTTGGGTTTCTTGGCTTTGGCTTCCTTCTCAGCCGCCTTCTTTGCCTTGGCTAGAGAATAAATGAGAGAATGATAACCACTGTCATGCAAGTTTGGGTTGCTCCACTGGGTTGTTAACATTAAACTGATGAGTTACAGCCGTAGATGAAAGCTCTAAGGCAAAGACCATTCTGACAAACAAACCAGGTCAACGTTTCAGCTATATTTCTCTTTTAATGCATGTTAAAAGTTGGAAAATGCTACTCAGATCTCTCCCCTAAAGGTCCATAGGATAAACATAAAGAAAACAGAAAAAAGTCCAATTTGTGCTTTTCTTTTGTATAGGAGTGTTTTATCTTCACGTGAAGAAGTCACACTAACATGTTGGAATTGCCTTTTTACTGTAGACTCATAGTTGTTCACATTTAACAAATTAAAGCCTTTATAATGTTTTACATCTGTCATAAACTGCTGAAACCACTCTGACGGTGGAAGCCACACTTGAAATACTATTTGATCAAACCCAGACCTTTGGAAACATAAATAAATCGCAGCTTAGCGTGGATGAGTTATTAAAAGCTTATGTTTAAAGGCTTATCGTCAGCACAGAGTTACTGAAAAGTCTTTTTAAATAATGTTTCTTGACAGCAATGAAATTACATGTAAATACATACAAAAAAATGGAGACTTTGTTTTTGCTAATGAGAAAACACACAGTCATGTGTCAGTGTCTCAAATAAGCCTGCATGCAATTAAAAGTGATTCATTTCACAGCTTTATACTGTATGACTGTTGGATTATTAGGCAGAAACATCTGAGACAAAGTTGATGCTTCAATGCAAGATAATTGAGATATTCCGAGCTACAAAAGAGCAATAAAATCTCTCTCAGGAAGTTGTGTAACTTGCTTCTGTTGATGATTTTCAGTCCATGCGACTGAAGGAGAGCTGTCACACACACGGCCGTCTCAGATCGATCAGATTTAAGTGAGTGTTTCAATTCAAACCAAATGTTGGCTCTGTCTCTCTTCCTGTCTGTGTTTCCCAAACCTCAAAAGACTCTGACCTCAACAAAACGGAGAGAAGGATTGTTTTTTTTCTATTCAAGACTGGTGATGTTTTCAAAAAGCATCTGTGATTCTCATTTAACCTCTTCCTAGCCCAAAACTGTAATTTCATTCCCACAGGCCTCCTTCATCAGTTTTTTTCTAGATGAAAGACAAAAAGAAGAAAGAAAAAAAAAACTGCAGCAGAAAGTGTGTCAGTGAACTGACTAGTCATGGTTTTGCTAAAAAAGTTGCATAACCTCAAAGGAGCCAGTGAAGCTTTTGGCTAAGCAAGCTATCTGTCATTATGAAAAAGCACAGCCTTCTTCATCTACGTGAAACTGGGCTGCCACCACAAAAGCCTTGTTACATGCAGTCTAAATTTCTTTTCTACAGAATGTTTAGCATTTTGTGAAGCAACTTACCAGCTAATACCTCCTCAGGTGTCTTTTTACCCTTTGGTTTTTGTTTTTCAACCATCTCTTCTGCTCCAGGCTCATCCATCTGAGTGTCTTCTGAAAACCCATCCTGTAGATCTTCTTTTTTTGAATTAATCTCACTGTTTTGCCTCATTTGGATGCTCCTGGTTCTCTGGTTGGGCTTGGCAGCATTAACCAGCTCTTCATTGATAACCAATGTCAAAATCCAGCACAGGGCAAATAAGGTTGCACACAGAGGAACCTTTGGTGCTTGCATGGTCCTCTGCAATCTTCTACACCAAATTCTACTACAGTTTAGAGATGGTGTCTTTTCCAGTGGTAAGTGTGAAGCAATTGGAAAGACAGCTGGAACTCCTCAGATTGTCTATGAAAGTGTTTGGAGTCTGCTGGAGATGGAATCAGTGAAGCTACTGTGGAAGTCAGATGTAAGGAGGATTGTGGTTGTTTTTCCCTCTTCTAGTGGAATGGAATTCCGCTGACATCCCCCTCTGAGTGAGTGAGGAGGAGGACAAAACCCACAAGAAAAAAGGGGAGGAGACTGAGAGAGAGAGAGACTTTCAGCCATTCCAGAGATTTTTTTTGCTCACCAGGGCTGCGTTTATTTGATCAAAATTACACCACAAATAGTAATATTGTTAAATAATAATACAATTTAAAATAGACGTTTTCTATTGTAATGGTTTTTTTTTTTATCCAAAGCTGATTTTTCAGCATCATTACTTCAGTCTTCAGTGGCACATGATCCTTCAGAATTTGCTGCTAAAGAAATTATTATCACTATGTTTGTTGTGCTGCTTCATATTTCTATTGGAAAAAAATATTTTTTCAGGATCCTTTGATGAATAAAAAGTTTATATAAAATCTTTTGTAATATTATAAATGTCTCTACTGTAACATTTAAACAATGTAATGCTTCTTGTTGAAAAGAAATGCTAATTTATTTTTAAAGTGCCCCTGTTATGGATTTTTGAACCTGATCTTTTTTCTGTAGTGTGTAACTCGGCTCTAAGTGAATAAAAACATCCTGCAAACAGTTATTGTCTCTCAAAAGAAAGAGTCGACTCTGAATCACAGAAACGAGTCATTTTTAAAGGGACTCCCAATCCGTCAAAAAGAAACATTAGCATATTTCCCTTCCACCTGTTGGTCCTTTGTTGGTGTGAATGAAAATGCTAATTCATTTTTTCGCCACTTTTAGACTGTTAAATACTCACAAACACTGCTTTAAATGAAATCGAGCAATTACTGGAGAGGTTTGAAAAAAATGAATCGTTAGACAAATCATTTGGGAGTCTATAAACAAATAAGGTCCACATAAATGTATATTATAAGAAAATGAAGTGTTTTTGACCTTGCATGTCTCAACCTCTTGTTTAGGACTCCCAAAACCAAAATATGGACTTTCATAACCCATAATAGGTGCACTTTATATATATTTTATACCAATGCATATATAAGCTGACCCTTTGATTGGATTCTCCCCTGTTAAATGAAGCACACCTGGTTTTATTCTGCAAGGCTTTTTAATGCTTTTATTATAAGCTTTTTTCATCGAGCACATGAGACAACACTAAGTACAAATATCATACCAAATATGGCCTAAAACCTCTTTGAAAAGAGTCTTGTCTGCAGAAATAGCACAGATCTGGCCTGGCTTAAGAAAAACACACTGCATCAGTTGTTCTTTCTTCATTTATTATTTTTTTTATTTTACTCTTCGGTCGTCAAGCTTGTTTGCCTTGTAGAGCTAATTTTTTTTTTTTTATTGAAACCAACACATTCATGACTCCATTCCTGCTTAGACTGCCATGAAGCAAAGTGAATGTGAATGTGGAAAATTAAAGAATCATCTACACTGTTCTCTAGAAACCATGAAAAAGCAACTATTTATTGATGTGCCAGCGGACATCTGATGTTAATCGAATGCATGTGCAGAATTACAGACAGATGTGTTCCTGTTTGACTCATTTGGAGTAAATTCAAACGTTCTCTCATGTTCATCATCTTCTTCCATCATGAGCCAGGAGACTGTAGTCGTGAGTCACTTCTGCGCTTATCATTTGATTTCCTGTCTGTCACATCTTTCTGCCCTCCATATGAAAATCAGTCTGCTTTTAATTCACACGCGTGTGACTTTCTGTTTCCATCACTCTGTTGGCATGTGGACTTTAACTTAAGCATGAAAAAAGCCTGACCCTAAACTACTTTTTTTAAATGGAAAGAAACACATTGAATTTAATGAAATGCTGTATTTTTGGCAAAAAAATGTACTCTAGTATTTGTTTTATTTACAACTATGAAAATCATTGTTTAATAATCCACATCGACCAGGGATGCAGATGGACAGGTGCGCATACACAACTTAAATAAAACAGACAATAAGTTAGCCAATGGCAGGATAATAGCAGTCAAGAATGCAAAAATATAAACTTTATTGTGCCTCTTACGATTAGTTACATTCAAAATGTGTTATAAAATACAAATGTTATAGACATTATAAATATTGTGACCAAAAATATGACATTATTATTAAAAAGTTAAATATTACATTAAATATACTGTTTATTCATTCTTTAAAATAAACTTTTTTCAGTGGAAATGCTTCAAGAACTTCTCATTTAGAGATTTAACAAGATCTTGGTTCTTCAGATCAGTCTATCGGTCTCATCCCAAAAGAAGTACGCAATCATGTTGTCTAAGATCAGAACATCATGATGGTGCGGTGATGGTAAGGTGTGTTCAGGTACGGTGTTTGTGGGGTGTAATAACGCACATGATTTGCGTGATGTCCAGGTAACGCATACATAAATGAATTTTGCGCGAACGCCGGATTTGCGCAATGGTTCTGCTCCTCTCCTCCATGACCTTCTTGTTCCTTCTTCCATTTGGTGCGTCGGTTCTGAAACCAGATCTTGACCTGTGTTTCGGAGAGCCCGAGGGTCGTAGCCATGCAGTGGCGCTCAAACACAGACAGATAATGGCTGTTTTGGAAGCTTCGCTCCAGGATGCGCAGCTGATCCAGTGTGAACGCGGTTCGGATGCGCTTCGATTTCCCCTTCGCACCAGAAAAGCTGACAATGTTTGAATCTGCTGTGTTTTCACATGCGGTTGTCTTGGTACTGTCCTTATTTACAGGTTTACCTGAAATGTGCAAAAGAAAAGATGTTGTGAGAACATTATAGAATGCATGTGAATCATAAAAGCGTCCCTATTATGGATTTTGGAAAATGAGCTTCCATGCAGGGTGTAACTCAGCTCTAAGTGAATGAAAACATCCTGAAAAGTTTTAAATCTGAAATTGCACTGTGTATAAAGTTATCGTCTCTCAAAAGAAAGAGTAGACTCTGAATCGTTGCTCGCTCAGACATGAGAAAACTTTTTTTCCGCATTGGTCTGAATGAAAATGCTTATTCATTCTTTGCCACTAGACAGCGCTTTAGGAGTGATTAAAGCCATAGACATATACATATATGTACAGTAGTTATTCATATATTATTTATTATTTCTTGTATGTATTTATATGTCTATGATTAAAGCTCACAAGCATTGCCTTAAATAAAATCGACCAATCATCAGAGGGGTTTGGAAAAATGAATCGTTTGAAATAAGGTAATAATAAATTCATATTATAAGAAAATTAAAGTGAAATTAAAATTAAACTCCCAAAACCAAAATATAATTAATGTTGCAGAGATTTATTAAACAAATTATTACAGAAGAAATACCAAGTAATGCTGTATTTTTGAAGCAGAAATAGTAGCAGAACGCAAAACACAGTTTGTAAATTCATTATAAAAGCTAAAGGTCAGATCAGCGTTTTAACGGTTGCTATGGTTACCACGACTTTCGTCCGTGCTTATTTAACGCATTCTAATAGAACTTTAGATGTTTGTTAATTGAAAACTTTTTAAATATTTTAAATATAACTGTGTTGAATTCATTTCTTTTATAGTCGAGCTCTAAAGACGCGCACGCGGGAAACGTGATCAGACAGCGCCCTCTGCTGGACGAACTGTAGTATTCTTCATTTGCAAATTAAGGTATATTGGATATTTTTGGTGCGTTATGCAAGGCTAGCTTTCAAGGGATCTTTTATTTTCACAAACTGAAAAAGTGCTTATTTTCTCCCTTTAAAAAACAAATGAATGGCAGAGACTTACTTGAGATTTCCCAGGTGTTGACGTTTCTCTGCACCTCCTGATGTTTCCCGGTGAATTTGGAGGGATCCAGGATGTCTGCGATGGAAAAAGAGGTTTTTCCCAGCACTGGTGAGTTGCCAGTTTCTTCATGCATCCTGACAGTCGCTTCAAGAGCAGCAAGCAAGTGTGTCCATAAAACTCTGGGCCCTGTGATATCTGAGCATCTCCATCTCAGATGGCTTATATACACCTCAGACAGACGCTGGTACAATTAACATGTTAAAGGATTTCAGTGAGTTTAACTCAAACCCTCAAACTCCTCCTTTACACGCTTTAACATGTGAATGTGTCTCAGTGGGTGACACGCTTCCTTTGCCATTTATTGCCCTGCATCTGGTTAAAATGTGCCCTTTTCTGAAGAGCCGTGTAGTTTTTTGTATCAGAGCTTGTCGTTATTTGCAATTGTGTGATTTTACGGTGTTCGAGCGCGTGAGAAGCTGTTGTTATGCTAATTAATCGACTAAAGTCCTCCAGAAGAAAAGCACTGAGGTCTCAAGTAGGCTGTTACTATTCTGTTCTGGCATAACATGTAAAAGAATGTTTTAAAGAAATGTTATATGTATACATATATATATATATATGTATATGTATATATATATATATATAAATGTATGTGTGTGTGTGTATGTGTATATGTATGTGTATATATATATATATATATGTATATGTATGTATATATGTATATATGTGTGTGTGTGTGTGTGTGTGTGTGTGTGTGTGTATATATAAATATATATATATATATATTATTGCTGTCAAACGATAATGTAGATATAATATAAATTAAATGACAATAAGAAAATATACATGCAAATACATGT
>JAUMHG010000045.1:16442162-16463447 GCA_032359395.1 Enteromius anoplus | reverse complement strand
ATAGCATGCCCTACTGGTTTTACCCCTAGCGAGGGCAGAATTCGGAACCAGCTGTGGCTAGCGTTCGTGCGTGCTCCTCCCGAAACTATGTTTACAAACATCCCTTGATGTTTATATAGTTAATAAAGAAACAACCTAATCGCCATTTAAGAAAATCAGTTTAGCATAAAATGTAATGTTCATCAATGTAGTTGCATTCTGAACATTTACAATTTCCAGTAAAGTAAATCACGTCCGATCTTTTCATTTCAAGGTTTGGATTTGGTTAAAGTGCACTAGATACATGTGAGCAGTCTTACTGCAAGTTGCTGTCTTGAGGCCAATTCACACCGCACAGACAAATGTCAACAAACTAGTCCCTTACCTCTGTCAGATGTTGGTTGGAGTTTAAATGAAAGCAACCACGGCTTCACCAACAGCCTCTTTTGTTTTATTCACCGTCTTTTCATGTGGATAATGACACACAAAGACATTAATAAGAGTCAAATTTGGATTGTGGATATAAGATCATCCATTTTTTTACTCAGTGAGTCAGTGAGAGTTGGTCAGTGTCTGTTGCTGCAGTGTGAACAAAACTTCTTTGTCTTATGAAAAATACTTTTTTCATGAAACACAACCAGAACAGATAGATAGATAGATAGATAGATAGAGAATCTTTTTGGTTTGTTTCAAAAAATTGGGTTTAATGTGGCTAAAAAAAGTTTCAAAACTTGTCCGAGAAAACCTGCATGCCTTCTTAATAGTACTACTATCACATGACATATAACACTGGCTTAAGTAAAACAGCAAAAAAAATCTCAGTATGACAGAGGACATGTATTCCGAAGTGTGTCCACAGGAAGCACCTGCCTGACATGTACTTTCACACTCGTTATTATTTCTTAATGAATTTCGGGTCTTCTTGTGGCGGCTGTAGTGTACTACTGTTACATGTGCTTCATGTTTGTGTGCTTATCCATGATTTATGCCTTATTTCTTTAATGTTTAAATCTTGCCTAAGTTACAGAACGTTGAAAAGAAGTTTAGCTTTTCTTTTTAACCGAGGCAAATGGATAGTGTGTGTTTGATGCTGTTAATTCCTCAGGTGATGTTGGTCAACAGATTGGCTTTAAATGAACTGTTTAAGGATGCATGACACAGCGGGACGTTCTGATGTTGAGCGATTGCAGGTTCTGAGAATTTGAAGTATTTTTTTATGCATATGCACTTTTGTTGGCAAGCGTTTTTTTCATGTATATTATTGGTTTTAAATTTAAAGTTGTGCATGATGATTATGCCTGCAATTTATGTGTATAATTTGTTAGTCATGATCTCAGTTCACCAAAAAGAAAATGTAAGCACCTTTTTCTCTGCTTGAAAACACATATAATCTTTTTCCAAGTGGAAATGATTTGCATAACTATTCATTTATGTTTCTACCAACCCAAATCAAGCTTAAATCTGAACTCTTCCAGCTTTCTGTTTAAATCAAAATTTAGACATCTTTTAAAAAAAATCTTGTCTGTATGTCATTGCATTGATTTGTGTAATATAATCATGCTTTAAGTAAAATTACGGTTTTAAAAATCAGTCTTTTTGCAAAATGATTCATGCAAAGTGGAATCTCACAAAATTGGACAAGAACAGGAAAATGATTTGCAATATTTTTTACATTGTGAGATTAATCACAAACCCACGCAAATGGTCATTCATTGAAGGTAAACAAGTCTTTAATTAAATGAGAGTATTCATTAATCTTAGTAGTATTTAATGAATTCCTTGTATTGCTTTAGTAGTCTATTACATTAACATCTTGTTCTTGACAGATGTTATGAGATTCACCAATCTTTTTTAAAGACGAAAACAACTTAAGGGAAACAAATGTAGAACACTTTATTACAAATAGCTCTATATTTATCAAAAATATATCTAGTGTTTAAACCTTAAACATTAAGGAAAAACATTAAAATATAACAATCACATTCATCTAAAAAAAAAAAAAGATACAGCTACATCCAAAGTGACATAAATATGATGTGTTCGTATGATATATTTGGTCCTCCAAAACAGCTATTCAGCTTGTGTAAGGCTAGAAGCAGACCAAAGGATCGTTTCATTTGCACTAGACCGGTGCTGGAGGATCACATGTATGCTAAAATATTCGTGCTCTGCTTGAAAACCATCATTTCCTCGCAGACTATTTGGAATCATTGGTTTGTGTCAAGATGAAAAAGTGCTGAGGTTTATTTGCAGCCACAGTGTTTGTCTCAAGCTGGAGAGCAGATTTCTCCCATGAGTCTCTCCTGCTCATGCAGGACCAGTTTATATTGTGTAAGCTCCTGTACTGTAGAAACAGGCTCTGAGGAGTGCGATGAAGAGCTTTGGTTTATTTCTCCTCCTCTGCTTCCATGTAACACAGGCAGATGTGTTCTTTTGAAAGCAGGACGAGCAAGCTGTCACTGCAGTGCCAAAACAGAGACTGCACCTGAAAACTTCCTGCGACCAAACAGAGCAAGGCGTTAAACGTTTCCACACAACTTCATTTTATGCAAGAAGCTTCCTGAAATCTGGTTTCAAAACAACTGTACCTTGAAAAAAAGGCTGAGAAAAGTCAAACTTGTGCTGCATTGATTTTATAGAAATGCAAAAATTATTTCCTTGTAGAATTGTTTGTTTTTGGTCATTATCTTGCTTGATAAAAGTTATCAGCCTGCAGTAATGAATGGTGAAAGAGTTGATCATGGAGGCAATAATGAATATATTCATTCAGTCCTATATGAAATTTGATAATTAGGTATAATGCTAATAGGGCTGTAACGATACACAATATGAAACCGAACGTTCCACGATCCTGTGTCGCCTTGTAATAAGGGAGCATCGCGACACACCCCGTGACTACTTTGAATTGCACGCAGATGACATATCACGCGTGCGTGGTTTTGAAATGAGCTCGCGGCTCCCGTTTCTTCAGTGGTGCGCTCGCGCATTATTGGCATAGATTCGCCGCTATAGATATGCGTCCATTTTCGGTTGTCGATAACGAGGGGTTCAAGTATTTACTCAGTGTGCTCGAGCCCCGTTATCTATTACCAAGCCGGGCACATTTATATTTACATTGTTAATAATTTGAATAGTTAATCTTGTTCTTTCAGTTTATAAAGATTTTTCAAATGTTATTTAATAAAAAAAAAATTTTTTAATCGTTTTTTTCTCCCACCCCCCCACAGCAAAAATTGTTATACGAACCGAATCGTGGGTTTGGTGTATCGTTACAGCCCTCAATGCTAAATGAAAGATCATAATTTATAAAATGAACAAACATGAAAAAAAATTACAAACTAAAATAGTTTCAAGGCTTGATAAAGATTACATTTAAATGTGATAAATGTGTTCTTTTCTTGATTAACTTTAAGCATCATATGGCAAAGGTTATCTAGATTTAAAAAAAAAAAATATAAGAAAAAAATCATGTGTAGAGATTTATTAAACCATAATCGACTGATAACAGTAAAGAAATAAATCTGCAATATTAGTAAGTAACTGATATGGTAGAGATACAGTATGCTGTGCATTACTAGAATGTATTACTGTAATTATAAATAAACTCATTAATTAATTTTCATCATACTGCCCTTGCTGTCATTTTATAAAGCAACAAGAAGATGTCATACACTACACTAATTTTATGTTTCACCTCAAGTGTTAATAACTTGAATTAAATAAATAATTGATTGTTGAGTATATTAGACATATTTACATATATAAAGTACACTCAAAGTGACATTTACTTTTTAGCAGATCTCATCTGTTTGATCTTTTTTTTGGTCAATTTTTTTATTTTATTATTGCTGAGCACTTTAAATAGAGTGGAATATATCAGTATGTCCAATCGTATTTACATACATACAGTATGCAAGATTAGATTAGGCTTAAGACAATATAAATATAGCATATATCACTCTAATTTGCTAAAGGACTAAGTATGCAACTAAAAAAGAACTAGCAGTACAAAGAAAATAGGCTTTTTTTTTCATGTGAGAAAATGAGGTTAAAATTCATGGTGGTTTGTTTGAAAGATGCGATTTCACCAAGAATGTTGTAAGTTTCATAATATCTTGTGCTTGTCAATAACATCCAAGAAAAAAACTACAGAAGTCCGTTTCCACCACTTCCCCCCCCTTCCTCAGAATCGAGATGTAAACTAGCAATTGTGAATGATCAAGTCAGAGGTTACCGATACAGTCTGCGTCAAAACGCCTAGGCAGCTGTCTTTGCAGAAGAAGGTATCTCTGGAGACAGGAAGTGAAGCAGAATTTGGATTTGGACATGTCTTTTCGCCTTTCTGCCTTTGCTTTGAGAGCTTTCAGACTTTTTTTTGGAATCGCCAGTTTATATCTTGCAATTCTGACTTCATAACTTATAATTGCGAGTTTAAATCGCATAATTCTGAGAAAGTCTGAATTGTGAGATGAAAACTTGTAAATGCGAGAAATTATTTTTGTTTTTTTATTTTAAAAAATGTGTATTTTTTATTTGGTGGTGGAAATGGCCTTCCATAAAAAAACTGATTAAAAAAAATTGAAATAAAAAGAGAAAATAATTTTTTTTTTTTTTTTTACATTTTAAATCCCGACTAAATATTCACATCAGGATGCCAGAAATGTAGCAACAAACTGGGCAGGTGGCACGCAATTTTTTTGTCCAGTAACACACAGTTGCTTACTGCTTTATAAAAACACACTCTGTGCTGTTCAAGAAGTGGAGTAGACTGTAGAAGCTGAGGCATGCACTGGGATGAAACTGGATCCATACCTTCAACTGGTACATTCACAGACACACAGCCAGCTGGTGACCACAGATAAACTTTGGTGTTTCCGGTGCAGAGAGCCAGACGAGGTCTGCGAGGGTCCCAGACAAAGCAGCGCACAGGAGCCGTCTGCTCCAGGACGGCCAGCAGACTGAGTCTCTGCATGTCCCACACCCACAGGCTCTGAGGCATGTTATCTGACAGACGTTAGACACAGTGTTAGTGGAAACCAATAACAACACTCACACAAACACAGACCTATGAGCCACAGTTGTCAGGAAGTCTGAAGAGGCAGAATAAAGTCTGTTCAATGCCAGGGAATTTCCTAGGAAGCAGGGCCACCAAATGGCTCTGAAAATCCGATCCAGGCTGGCATTAGCAGAATGTAATGCTTCTCATAATGGACACTTGCCAAATGAAACAAACGGCATAAAGACTGAGATGAACTACACAGCTAGGTGGAGTTGTTTCCACAGTCAGCCAAATTTAACACTGGGATTTCTGGGGCTAGAAAATCAAGAAAAATAAAGTTAAGTTATGGAAATGAAGACTAAATGAAGTCAATTTTGAGATTTTGCTTCCATTAGGGGTCCTCTTTAAGACTACACGAAAGAAAACAGTCAGCTTTGGATGCAGGTTACAGCAAATTCTGCAGTTATAGACATGCAAAATCTGTAAAAACCTTTAATGTCAACAAAATGAAACAAAACTTTTGAATGTGGCTTTAGTTCATGTGACCCTGAACCACAACCACACATGTCTTAACTAACACTTATTTACAATTGAGATTTATACAGAATCTGAAAGCTGAATAAATGAACTTTCCACTGATGTGTGGTGTGTTCACCTGATATACAATTAAATATCTGGAAACTGAGGGTGCAAAATAAGGGAGAAAATCGCTTTTAAAGTTGTCCAAATAAAGTCCTTAGCAATTCATACTACTAATCAGACATCAAGTTTATATATATATATATATATATATATATATGTGTGTGTGTGTGTGTGTGTGTGTGTGTGGTGGCAAATTTATTTATTTATTTGATATCCTGATTATTTTTTGTATCAAAGAAAAATGTATAGATTAGACTCTACATTGTACTTTTGGCTATTGCTACAAAATACACCCATGCTACTTAAGACTGGGTTTATGCTCCAGGGTCACATATGTTCGGATTTCGGTTCAGGAAATTAATGCAATTAGTGTATATTTATTTAGAAAAGGGTTCACAATTGCCTCACCATTCTTTGTAGCGAGGAAGCGATTATCAGCGCTGAAAGCCAGAGCAGAGATGCCGATTTTTGGGTTGGCTCGGTCTAGATCGGGCTTGATTACTGGCACTTGGGCTGGCAGTTGTGTGATCTCATCTGAAACAAGGCCACAAAAAAAAAAAGAAAAAAAAAGAAAAGTTTCATTGTCGTTGTACTGCATTCATTTTAAGTGGAACTTCAAAAAGTATTATTCTTGTAATATTGCATAATTTAAAAACACACATACCTGTATTCACTATAAAATAATGTGCTGTTAATAATTATAGCAATGAGTCGCCTTTTTTCTTTTGATTTTGGCTGGATATATTTTCATGAAATCCACCCACCAAAAAAGGGCTATTTTTTGTAGTGTATCTTGAAAATGTCTCTATGCAGGAATGCACGTATGTTTTTCAGTCTGGTTCTAATGAGATCATTTGGGAGATTCCCACTGCAAAGCGTGTGACCCATTAAATAGAACTGTAGAAAAAAAATTGCACTTTATACGGATTCTATATTTTTGAGTTTTGCTGTGAAATTGGCAGCACATGGCCTAGATTTATGCATTCAGTTTGAATGGTAATCTTGCGCGGTATTTCACTAAATCAATCTAAAATGTTGATGGCCTATTTATAGACAGTCATCCATGTAGGTACACAAATGATTGGTCACTGCAGATAAACTTAACATATAACCAAATTTCTGAACTGGTGTTGATCTGTCAACTACATGTCATATGTGGTCAAATGATAAGGCACTTAAGTTTTTTTAAACTTAAGCCTAACTTCAATAAATCTTGTTTTCTTTCATATATCTACTTCCTGTGTAAGCTGATTGTAATAAGAGATTTCTATTACCACGATGCTGGTGAGATTTATGCAGCAGCATTTGCAGTCTGCTGTCAACAGTCCAGTAATAGAAATAGTTTACTCATCATTTTTAATCACCTGCCACCATGTTAAATCTATGGACTCCTCTGAAACAGTGCTGTCTGCATAGCAGGTAATGTGAGTGCCAGCACACATAATAGACACCGTCCTCGAATTATAAACTTAGTTTCCCCATCAAGAAATGAGTCCTACCAAGATTAATTAAACTTACACTTGCTCTGTGTGCTAAACAGTGAATTATCCACAGTCAGCTGATGAATAGAAAGATCCTCACTGCCCACGACAGGTCTTTTTTCCACTTCCTTAAACACCACCTAGATCACACATACACGTAGTGTTAAGAGTATTCAACCAGAACAAAAAAGACACTGACTAAAAGTTCTCATTTACAAACATGCTGAATATTTCTACAAAAGGTTACATTTGTGCAACCCAGGCTTATTAGAAAAACATGCCTATAGAAACATGTGTCCAAAATGATAGTACATTGCCTCTGGCATGTTTCACAATACTTCCGAAGTGAAATGACTACTGATGGAATAAAACGTTGGTAGATTATGTTTTAGATAAAACAAAACACATTTTTTGGGCCACTCACCAGTCATACATATTGTGGCAGTCCAAAGATGAAATGCCCTATGAGTGATGCTAAAACGTTAATGTTACTATAACTAAGCTCTTGTATTGTGGCTTGTGTTTTACAGAAGTAGAGTTTCCTATATTATTTCCACCTCATACCATTTGGACATGTTCACATAGGCATATAACTGAAGAAAATAGATATTTTTTAACTACACATCTTAAAAATACATAAATATTTAGAAAAACAATGTAAACAGTTGAGAGTGTCTTCACCAGACAGGTACTCAGGAGCAAAACACTTACAGCTTTAGTGTTGATTATGCTTGCCGGATGCTCAAATTCTGTGATTTTCTTCCAGGTGATATGATTCAGGATCCGAACCTGATGCCCATCAAAAAGTCTCTTTAAACAGATGATATTTGGTAAAACTGATATATTCCATCTGTTTCCTAAAGAGATTTCCTACCTTCTCATCGTAGCTGCCAACAGCCAGGAACTGGCTGCTGGGGCTCCAGGCCACAGCCTTTATGCCTAGAGACCACTCATATGCACTGTAGGAGGACAACAGGCGACCGTCCAGTGAATAGAATAGAATTTTATACTGTGGAGAGAAAAAGATTTAATCTGATTAGTTAATACTTCACACAGGTTTATTGAACTTAAAGTGATGAAAATTGCTGTTGCATCAAAAAACATTTTGCCATTTGATGGCAAAACCATTTCATCTTTGGTCCAGCTGTAAAAGAAGAGTTTGGTGACCATCGAGCAGTTTCTCTTTAAGAGTTAAGACAGAGAACATTACCTCGAGACAGTTGTCCCACGCTGCAAGCACACAGCAGTTGGGAGACCACTCCAGCCCCGCCAGATCCTGAGTCTCGCTCTCAAAATGCTAGAGACACAAACAAAAAGGAAGTTCACTAATATATGCCAGTTGAAATGTCATATAGTCATTTTTTAATGACCATATCCCTCTCCCCCCGCTCAAAAACATGGAACCAAAAATTGTGAACATTTCTTATTTTTAGAATAATAATTATAACAACAACGTTTTCTATCTAACCTTAAATCTTTTCAATTTGGTGTACTGACTTTGTTTACTACAGAAGAAGATTACAATATATTTTTAATAAGTTGTGCACCAAAGGGTTGTAGAGTAAAACTTCTCAAGTACGTTTGGTGACACTTTACAATAAAGTCTCAATTGTTAAATGTTAACAGATGTAAGTTTTTTCTTAGAAATGTTTTAGTAAAAGGTCAAATAACATTAGTTAGAATCAACAAATGCTGTAAAAGTAGTTGTTCATTAATGTAGTTACTAAATGTTTAATACAATGATTTGATAATCAAGTCATGTCTCTTTATCTGATTCAATCAAATTTTGCTAGTTTTACTGACAAAGACAACAGGCAAAGGACAGGAGAAATGTAGAACAGACACAATCGCAAACTAGCATTGATAGCTGCACTCACTCTGAGAAGATGCCAGTCATCACACACAAACACACTGATGTAGTCTTTGCACTCCCGTCTCTCGGCCAGAGCCATATAACGTCCGTCTGCAGTGAAGTCCACTCCTGAAAAACATTTGCATATTAGAAGCATAAAGTGTCAAACAAACGGTTCAGAATTCATTGAATTACATTTTTTTTTTTTTTTTGATGCCACTGAGATACAGTACGTTGGGAACTTATTTATATCTAGCAGTCACCTTGGTTTCACACTGACACCTAGTGACATGGATGGAGCATCACACTAAAGCATGTTTACCGCAAATTATATCACTTGATTCAAAAGTTTTGGTTTGGTAAGATTTATATATAAGTTAATACTTTTATTCAACAAGGATGAAATAAATTGATCAAAAGTGGCAGTAAATACATTACATGTTACAATCAGTTTCTATTTTAAATAAATGCTTTTCTTTTGACATTTCTATTCATCAGAGAATGCTATTTTTGATCAAATAAATTCATAAGAGAAAATTTCTTCATCTTTATTATTATTATATTATTCATCTTTATTACTTTGCTATTATTTTTTATTAATTATAAAGCTATATTTTAGTGCATCGTGTTAAACTAAACAAAAGTAGTACATATTGCATTGAAAGTTTTTTATAATCAATTTAAATTGTATCTATTTTAAGTAACAATTTTTAAGTGTAGTTAATTGTTGTAGCAGCATGTGGTGTGAATGCTGTTTAACTACTTGAAATTATGAGCTAAAGTGTCGACAGTGGCCAAATGTCAATTCTGCTATGAATGGAACCAAGCTCCAAAGCTTAAAACCATGGCTGCAAAAAGCAAATGACTTAAATGTTCATAATTCACTCTGGTAGACAGACAACACAATGCTAGGACAGAAGCACCTTTCAACAGGACGTTTCCATCAGCTGATCTGAAGGTTACAGCTCAATCTTCGAGCGACAATGGAGACCGAAAGCTAAATCCACATGGTGCTGGCCAGAAAAATGAGAATCTATGACAGTCATGCATGATATGAACTTAATGTCTTCTGGAGTGCGAGTCCTCTTCATGCTGACAGGAGGTTATGAGGACTATGTGCCATTTACCAGCTGTCTGTGAGATCTCACGTCGTGCCAGACGCCCAGGGACGAGACTTATATTACAGGTAAATACTCACATGATTCATCTCCTCTCTCACAAACATTTATATTCAACTAGTTATACATCTGATTCGCATACACTCACCTTTCTGGCAGAGTTTAGGATACTTGATGTAGGACACAGATTTTGTGCACAAGGACCAGACGGTCACTCTCAACTGTGAGGAAAAAGAAACATTTTTAAATCGAAATATCTATATAATGTAACGATTGCAAATTTGTGCAAAAACAGTGAAAGGTGTGTGGTGTACACACAGGTTGTACCAGAACATAACCACTATATGTGACAAAAATGACTGGTCAAAAAAATAGAACATTTGAGACCGTCAATGTCAAATAAAGTAAAAAAACAAACAAACAAAAGGATGAATTCCAAGCCTTTACAGATGACAATAACAGCTGACAATATGGGACACAATGAAGTACATTTATTCTGAGGGAGAGGCAAACTGGGACAGACTAAATCCAAAAGAACTGTGACAAGACGCTTATAAAAAACCTACCTGGAAAACTACCTGAAAAGCTATGAGCAAGTGCACCTCAGGGACAGAAGCTGTAGTACCAAATATTTATTTTATTTAGTTAATAAAAAGTAATTGATTAATTAAATCTATTTATGGCATAAAATGATAAATTAAGCTTCCCTTGACCTGAATACTGTGTTTCTATACCTACACAAAAGAGTCATATAGAACACTTCTGTTTCTACGAACTGTATCTCCACATGGACTCCATCCATGAATATTAATCTACAATGAATATGCCAAGGATGTCATTGTGCTTCTCATGTCGATACCTACTCTGTGTTCAATAAACCAGTCTGCCATAACACAGCTAATGAGGTTTGCTGATGCTAACACATACAGTGTAAGATGTGCCTCTCAATGTTATGCTATTTAGTTGGTTGAATTGAGTCTTTGTCTCATTTTCAAACACACCATGTACTACAAAAAGATTTATAAAGGACCATTTGTAATAGTGGATGAGCTGTTATTAAAAAAGACAGTGTACTGTTTATTTAAGGAAGCCAGTAACGGAGACGTCAAATGGAAGACAACAGACAAATGTCCGGCCGTCAGTCATTCAACCTCAGACTCTCCAGACAAAGAGCAAGAATCCCAGACAGACGGACACTTAACTCCAAGTGTACACACACACACACACACACACACACACACACACACAGCTGTCCAGCATCTCAACACCTGTCAGTAATTCTTGGAATCAAGTTCAGGCGACAGACTACGGTGGCACTCGGCCCAAGTGTAATCCAGACAGACAGAAAGAGAGGAGGACAATAACATCAATATTTCATAACAGACTACCATTCAAAAGTTTGGTTCATTTTTGAAAAATAATTTCTTCTTAATGGACCAAGAAAAGATGTAACAAAGTTCTATGCAAAAAAAACAGAACAGCTATTTTAATAATAATAAAAAATCTGAAATGTTTTTGAGCAGCAAATAAGCATTTTAGAATGAGACTGATTCCGAAAATTCAGAATTGCAAAGGAATAAATATTACATTTTATAATATATTACAATAAAAAAACGTTTTAAATGAAACAATATTTCAAAATATGTAACATTTGCCTTTATATGTCTAATGTTCTTTATGTCTTCAAGGAGTAATCACTAGGATATTTTGACTTTTATTATTTTATATTTTAACTTCCCTTTAACTATTTTTAACTTAATTTTTGTTTAGAGTTTTTTCTGTACATTTACACATACTATACTAATGTTTCCTTTATTGGACCTCAAAGGTATCAGAGAAATTAAATCGTTTATTTAAAATTATTTTTTTTAAACTATTCAAAGCATTTAACTTTTTTTTTTACAAAATTCATAGCGACCAAAAACTATTGAAGTATAGTATAAAATGAAAATAACATGTAGTGTAATTTTTCATTCATTTCATTTTATTGCAAAATTGCCTCGTTTCGCCAATTTGCATGATTATAAGAAGTCATTCTTAGAAGAGCAGAGTTTAAACCCCCTGGAATGAATCAGTCCTGTGCATGGACTGTCTGTTATTTTCAGGTCTTTATTTATGGGCAGCAACAGTTGACACGGTGCAAAACTGGCTCCTCCTACCACCATACTTACATTGAACTCTGTGGTGTTGAGTATGTGTCGCCCGTCAGGACTCCAGCGTGACGAGACTAGTCCAATCGAACCCTCGTCTATCTTACAGTGCCAGTCCGGCTGCTCTAGAGACCACACCTGAGAGAGCGAAAACAGAGAAACACAAATTCACTTCAGTAACAAACACATCTGAATCCTGTCGACCTGTTGAATGGCTCAACATGAAAGACTGGCGCTTTCTTCCCTTACAAAGGTAAGCTGATTTAATTAGACTGGAGATTTTTTCAAATTGCTGAAAACATGACAAGCAAAGATGTGACAAGTGTCTTGTTGAATAGACGTATGGATATAGTTTTTAAATTTCTTCTGGGTAAAGGCTGAAAATATCCAGAAGGAAAAAAAGTCAGGTAAAAGCGCATCTATAAATGCGAAGTGCCGCTTGTAATACCTGCACCAGTCCTCTTTTGTACATGGCACAAAGGATGAAGAGGGAGTCAGAGGACCACTCCATGTGCATCACCTGGTCCAGGCATGTGTACAGGTGCACGATCTGAAGGGTGTTGAAATCACGGACCACCAGGCGGTACTGAACACAGGCGGCCTACAAGCCCAAATTAAATTGTGGTTATTAATAAGAAAAGATTAAGATCAGTTTGGTTTGTCATATGATAATGTTGATAGCTGTAAGAAAAGCATCTTACCAAATATTTCCCATCTGGAGAAACTTTGCACAATTGATTGGTATGCTTGAAGATCTCGGAGAAATTCATGCTACTGGAACCAACAGCAAATCTTTAAATAATATTATTTTTATAATTATTCAGCTACTGTGTTTGATGCATACTTTTAAAACTTTGACAGTAATATGTAAAAAAATGTGTCAGAGACACAAAGACAGTCCAAAAATTATTTTTACTATATTTTTTCCCAATAAAATACAATAAATTAATTTGTTAAATAAAGCTCATTAAAGGAACATTAAGATTTCAAAATATTTTACGTGAAGTTTATTTGCAATTGTTATTTGTCATTCTCAGCAAATTTACACTACTGTTTTTAAATATTTAAAATCAAATACAACTGAATAAAGGCTAACGTATAAATCAGCATTAAATATTACGAATATGACCAGCATAATATTCGTAGTAAGTCATGTTTTATGCAGAATGTTTTCTTATTTCTACAGGGACATGTTGCCTATGCTTAATAACAGGTGAGATTATTCACCCAGGTAAGCTAGGCAGGTGGGTTGGCAGACAAACTGTGTTAAATGTATTCATTAAAGCACTTTTCAAGGATGTCAAATCCAGAATTTACTACCATAGCGAATATTTGGACTACATTTTAAAGTCATACTATTTTAGAAACGCCAAAAATAATCCATAAATCGCCTAACGTCAGGCTTAGCAAACGTTAACGTCTCCGTATCAGGACGCTTAAGGTTACTAAAGTTACAAACACGTCTAATGTCTGCGTCAACAACAGGCTAGATGCGTGCGTTATGACATTTTACCTTTTTGAGTATCGCAAGCAGTGATCCGAAGAGGTTTTTTTGGTAAATTGTTAAGACATTTGCAGGATAAAACAAAAAGACACTCTTGAGAATAAACGCTCTCAGTCAAACGATCTCCAACCGAATGTCTAGTGTTTCGGAAGTGACGTATACGAGAGCGTCACTGTATCAGCCCAACAGCCAATCAGCGCCACGCTTTATTGTCCGCGTCACAAGGGAATTGTGGGAAATGTTGTTTCATCGTTTATTTTCTAGTAAGCTAAGCTTTTTCAATAAAGCTCATGCCGAGCAATTTTTTAAATATATATACACTTTTCAATTTTTTTATAAATGTATTATTCTAGTGTATGCATTTCAAAGCACAACGTGTTTATGCTGTCAGGAGATGCAGGTGTCTAGGTTTTTGTTATAGGGACAGTTCTAGCCTTTCTACAATCGAATTAGACTACCACACTTTACGCACACATATCTGAAAAAGTGAGAATGTAAATGTCGAGCTTTAATCAGATTTTAGCGAGCTCTTCATGTGGGATTAGTGTTTCCCGCTCGTGTGCGCCCAAACGGCGGCTAACGCCTCCTCCCGTCCCCCAACAATTCCCCAACCCAACCCTCCACAGCCAAGTGCACTCACACTCCGCCAGCCTATTACCCTATACCTGCATAATCAGCCTCAACTGTCTCTCTCGCATCCGGCTTTTTAAGTATAAGGAGCGAATTAATGTCCGTTTTGTTGTCAATGGCTTAATTTGCAGCTCTGTAGTTTGCGAGGGTCAGCTGCAGGTCAAGGAAACTGATTTTGGGATCCATAGAACATCGACATAGGTTGTTGCAAGCCAGGAATATAACTTGTTTGGTAAGTAAATTTAATATAGGTATAGCGTTTATGGTTTGTTTGAACTCTTTGCTACGTGTATTAGTAGTGTAAAAGGAGAGGTTGTGGTAATAATAGATTTGTAGTGCTCACATTGCTGAAGGTAAGCATTAAACCCACCCACTTTAAGTGAACGCAAGCAAGATCTCGTGCTTTAATCATTCACTCCAGTAGCTGGTTCTTAGATTTGTGTCCACGGGACGAACTTAGTTGCATTCAAATTCGTTAATAATGCAAAAAATTAATATATTTTTTAAACACACTACTGGTCATTTTTTTAAGTAAGGCTAGTAATTTAGTCATTTTTAACTGAGCGTCTAAAGCACAACTAAGTGTAGCCTACCATAGCGATTTAATTTGGTTAGTTTTTGTTTGTCTATAAGTAGGGAAATCGACCAGTGTCCCACAAAGGTGATGCAGTGGTCAGAGTTCACTATGATAATTTTCTGTCAACATGTACAGTAGACTGTACATATCTATGCTTGATAAGAAAGATGAACTTCTTTTCACTAATAATTCATTAAGCTCCAGCTTACTTGAAATCTATTGTTTCTATTTTTTTATCCACTAGTCTAATATATTATATGGCCTAATATTTAATTAGATTATGGCTATTAAATTATTTAATTGTCATAATACTGTGTTCATAATTAGGCTATTAAATATTATGTCCTAATAATAGGCTATATTATATAGGTTAACAGTTAAGACAATGTCAATTATATTAAAACGACAAAATCGTAGTCTATATTATAAATGATATTACAGGCTAATGTAAATTACTTTTAAATACAAATGAATATATTTTCATTGCAGCAGTGCAGAGGGACTGCAGGAGATGTGTGTGACGGCTTTTGTGTGATTGGTTGTCAAGGGCGCTGTGTTAGTTTATACTGCGCTGAATGGAGTTATGCTCGCCCGAAAGAGTTTGTAGTCTGTATGAGTAAGCTACTATTTTTTAATTTGCCAATCGTTTGGGCCTTGTGTGTTTTAACATAGGCTATATATCGAAACCCGGGCTGAAGTGAAACGTTAGAGAGGGATAATAAAGCAGTTTTCGTCCGTGACGCATTCACCGATGAGGTGCTATGGCTGATCGGTTTCGTAGCTGTTCGCCGTGAGCGTTGGTAAGATACAGCTTCATTAGATATAAATGCAAGGCCTTTGTCAGGTGATAATTCAATTCTCCGCTTGAATCCCTGTTGTGTGTGTATAATTGCTGGCAGAGCTTAAACTCCTCTCAAGGTGGCAGCCACCCCGGGAATACAGGTCAAAATTAGTAAACACGGCGTTACCTCGTTCGTAAAACTACCGCTCGGACTTGACATTTAAGTGATGCAAACGAAACCATGCCCTATTCCTGAAGTCAGTTAAATTCTGTAGCTTTTCGTCTATTGAAATGATTTATTTAGCTAATAATTTATTTTTCTATCTTTCTTTCTTTTGTAGTGAGAAATGTGATTTGTTGATTGCTCTTAAAGGCTAACGTTAGGCCTATAGCAAAGTGGATAAATAGCCTATTCTTTTGTAATAAGAATATTTATGTCAGTCAGTTTTGTCTGCGTAAAATATAAATGATCTTATGCAGGTTTCAGGGGAAGGTCGTCCGCGCGCAGGGTTACCGAGGGAACAGACGCGACTCGCTTTGAGCAACAGAGAATTTGAGTTCTGCCCGAGAGCACTTGTAGGAAAGAAAAAAACATTTTCTTTTTAATGTTTAATTTTATTTATTATTATTTATTCGTTTTAAATGAGCAAACAGAGACCTATCCATTTTATTTTAAATTAAGGGGAGAGCGGGCTATTTGTCATGTCGAAGGAATTATTCTTAACCTCTTATTCCTAACCTTTTCAGTAAAATAAGTGTGTACATTTACTAGCAGAATTTTGACTTTAAACGTTTCTAATTATATTCTCCAAATTACCGTTATAATATCATCTTATTTTTTGCAAAGAAGTGAAGATAAAACCGCTAACAGACAGTTATTCCGAGATGGCAGCTTTAAACCGAAAGTCTGAACAGTTTCTCAAGAAAAAGAGTAGCCTATTTTTTTATATTAGCCTATTATAATTAGGCTATTATTATTATAAGTGTTACATATATGTGTTGTTAATGTATAGAACTGATTGAGTTATCTTTTATAGGTCTATGTTTGCTGTTTCACAAGTGTTTTACTATGAAGTGTGCTGAAGCAGTCTATCCGTGTTCGTATTTGCTTTACGCCAAGTTCACTTTTGTTGGTGGCTTTAAGATCAAAATGTGTGCACTTTCTTTACAATAGACTAGATAGTTTTTTCCTGGACAAAAACGAATCTTCAGGTTATTTTTTAGTATAGCCCATTTTTTTTGTTTTTATCTTAGTTTTTCTTTTCTTTTTCTTTTTTTTTTTGATAAGATGAATGCATATCTTACATATAGCCTACTTTACATTCATGTGTAATGAAAATGTATATAATATGCTATATTATATATATGCCACATGTGGAAACAATAGTGAAATAAAAAAGTGTGGTTATTATTTTCTCCAAATTTTTGAGTAAAAGTAAACAAGCTAATTATAGCATCTTTAAATTTCATTTACAGTATGATTGTATTGATGGTTTTTTTTTTGTTATTTTGCAAAAATATATTAATATTTTTTAAATATTAATTTATATATAATTTAATATATTATGAAAATATATTAAGACGTGGGTATATATATTTGAGTAATTTATGGTTATGTATTTTATGTATTCTTACATTCAAATGACATAAAATCATGACCACTAAATGCTTTTACATCTGAACTTAGCTCTATGATTTATACAATTGTAGCTATATTTGTTTATCAGGAGATTTACAGTTGGTCCACAGCCCTTGGTCCACTGTGTTGACTTGTTCTTATGTGGTTAGGATAGACTTTTATAGCCCTCATTTCCTGTGAGTAATATGATGGAGCAAGTATGTGGTCTGTAGCGCTGTCACAGTGGAGCAGTGCCAGGCAGGTTCGGACACGTCCAGCCTGGCATCTTTATTCTGATTCTGTGCATGCAGCCTCAAAATCTGCTGGGATTCAAACTTCAGAAGATGCAGCAGGGTGGAAATGACTTTTAAATCGAATCCTGTGTGTGTTCGGTCTTTAAACAATGGGGCAGTTCAGAAAGAGCAAGAATACAGGGCAGTCATAGTATACCACTTCTTCAGAATCATTCTCTGCTATAAAATTGCTGGATCCATTAATGAATAACGACCATGATTAAAATGTTGAATAATTAAGTTAGTATTATATGCCATTTGGAGGACTAGCTTTTTTATTTAATAAATACAAATAAATGAATTAAAAATAGTGCTGTCAAACCATTAATCACATCAAAAATACAGTTTTTGTTCATGTATATATAAATGCACACGCATGTCTATATTTAAGAAAAAACATTATATTTGGACAAATGTATACATGTAAATATTATAGAATGATATAAACATTATGAATATATACAGTACACACATATATTATGTAAAGAAAACACTTTTATTTTGGAATCATGATTAATTGTTTTACAGAACTAAAAAAGTGGTATGCTGGAAAAAAGCTGACAGCTAAATTAACTGGTTTTATTCCAGTAACAAATATAATGTAATACAGCTAAATCAACCTAAATACCTTAATTTATACATCTAAAGCTACTATATTCGGGATAAATCAGGTAGAAATATCTATTTAGCATAATTGCAGAAATGCTTTTTGATTGTTGGTTTGCAGTTGAATGCACACTGAACTGCAGCGGCTCCTTTTACTGTTTTAAAGGTTGCTTTTGCTTTATGGTGCTGGTAACCCTTGTTTTTTTAATGTGATTTTTAGTGTGATCTGCCCTGCGGCGGATTGTCCAACATCCAAAATGTCCCAGTCGTCCACTGCTGATGAGGGTACAACCTTTGAGCACCTGTGGAGTACTCTGTAAGTTCATTTGCATAATGCAGTTTACGTTGACATCAGTAACAATCAGTTTGTGAGTAAAATAAGTTTAGACACAGTATGGAACGTTTTTCCATGACCTTCTATCCGTTTGTGATTGACGTGCTGTACCTTCTTTCTGTGTTATTACAGTGAGCCAGACAGCACATATTTTGAGCTTCCTCAGGCAGGACACTCGGGGGACAGGGTGGCTTCCAGCAGCTTGCCCAGCAACCGTGCTGAAGTCTGCATGGACGTCTACCACATGAGAGACATGAGAGACATGAACGACAATGTCATGGTAAGAAGCCAGGGGACAATTCACTCTGTGCAGATTTACAAACATCTCATACACTCTCATTAAAATCAGCCATTACAGCCAAGGAGAAGTGAACCTATTACAATGTACAATAGTACAATGCACAAAAAAATGGGTAAAAATCTGTCAAAATAGAACACCGTGTACCATCTATCAAGTCTCTTATTTGTATTATTTTGATTGATTTTTTTTTTTTTTGGATAATGCCCTGGTGGAAAACTACCAAAGCGATGCCAAGGCAATGCCATAGAAGAATCATTTTTGATTCCACAAAAAACCCTCAGTGAACAGTTCTTTAAAGAACCATCTCTCTCTTACCTTTTTATAATCGGAAGGACCTTTTTTCACCATAAGGAAATGATAAAGGTTCTTTATGGACCTATTTAGACAAAAAAAGTTCTTCTATGGCATTCTGAAGCACCTTTGTTTTTTTAGGAGTGTATATGGTTTGTTGTATTTAGACAAAAAACATTTTAAAATAACCATTTTTTTCTCCTATCAAATCTTTATGAAAGTTGTTTATCTATGTTGGCGTAACTTATCACCATTATTTTTATTAGTGGTGATTATTTGCAATTTATCGCATGCAAAATAAGTTATTGTTTACATACTATATATATATATATATATATATATATATATATATATACAGTGTACACTGTGTGTATTTATTATGTATATAGAAATTCAATAAATATACATGTATATATATTTAATGTATATACATTTATATATTTATATTGTCATATTTTATATTATATAAATGTATTTAATATGTAAACATAACATATTTTCTTAAATTTATACAAGCGTGTTTGTTTTTAGATATACATAATAAATATACAAAGTACGCATATATTACTTTAAAGCTTTATGAAATGTCTAATGTGATAAATGGTGATTCACTTGTTTGTAGTTTTGCACATATAATGAATAATAACTAAAGGGGTAGTTCGCTTGGTCAATATTTACAGGTTGTCTCAAACCTATGCATTTTTATTTTTCTTCCATAAAAAGGATATTTTGAAAAATGTTATAAAAAAACTCAAACAGGTGTGTAACAGTTTGTAACAGACAGGTTTGTAACAGACAGAAATTTCATTTTCAGATTACCTTTCATTTTAATTTCCTAGCAACATCATGCCAACCCCCCCCCCCCCTCTCCTGTGCTGTTTTTTCCCTCCCTTCGGGCTATGTTTGAGAGGAGGCTGTAGTGGGAGGTTGTGGTGCCTTAATTAGAGAGAAAAGCCAAGCCCGGAACATGACACCTGCTCCTGGCTCCCATCTGGGGCGCACACGCTGGGAAACAGAGCAGGGCACAGGGATGGATGGATCGATGGACACAGTCTCATCAAGAGCATCTAACCCCAAGATAAAAATAAATAAATGAGAAATCATATTTAGTATTAAAAAGGCCTATTTTCCAAACCATATGGATAATTACGAAACAGGGGTAGGCAATGTCGATCCTGGAGTGCCGATATCTTGCAGAGTTTCACTCCAACCCTAATCAAACACACTCGGACAAGCTAATCAAGGTCTTCAAGATTACTAAGGCTACAGGCAGGTGAGGGTTTTTTTCAGGGTGGAGCAAAAATCTGACATTTAGGTGCATTTTCCCTTATTCTCGTTATAATAATTAATCTGAACATTATCCTTTGTTTTTTGTAATTTCCATTATTTTAAGTGAATTTTGATTTGATAAATATATGTCATAATAAAAATAATTAAAACAGCATAAATTAAAGTGCTCTTAGTGTGCATTAAATGAAAAATTGCATGCATTAAAATGCAACAAAATCATTATTGTAAATCATTACTATATTGTCAATTGAATGTATCTGCGTGTGTGTGTGTGTGTGAGTGTGTGCGTGTATATATATATATATATATATATATATATATATATATATAGCGATTTAATTGTATTTTGCATTTGTAATGCTTTTAATTTTTCATTTAATGAGAATTGTGAAAATGCTCCTAAATGTAGCTGTAATGGAAAACAAACAATCAAAAAACACAATTTTCCTAAAATATCATATATTGCAATATAGGATAAGATAGCCTGTCCTAATATAATGCAATTTTTTGTTATTATTTTCTTTTTAATTTTGGGGTGAAAACTTGTTTCTGACAGGTTTTGTAAAATTAATTTAAAATGTTTGCTGCTCTGCAGTGTCTATAATTTTATCTTTCTGCATCAGTAGTTCCATAATTCTGTAAATGATGGGTTGTAAGTTTTATGGATTTTTTTTCTCCTTATTGAGAGGTTTTGGTCATACACTTTAGGCTTGGACAAGCATTTTAAAGAATGTATTGATTATCAGATGTTTGTTTTTCACTTGGCTCTTATAGGAAATTGCTCCATGTCTTATTTGTTTTGTGAAAAGTGAAAAGTAGAGGTGATTTAAATTTATTTA
>JAUMHG010000045.1:16429398-16441684 GCA_032359395.1 Enteromius anoplus | reverse complement strand
ATTTAATTTAATTTAATTTAATTTAATTTAATTTAATTTAATTTAATTTAATTTAATTTAATTTAATTTAATTTTTCTCTCTAAAGTTTTAAGCAATGCACAATTTAATTAAATTTAATCATTATATAAAATTACATTTATAACTGGATCTTTTAAATATTATAAATATTTATAAATATTAAAATACCAAACTGCTTTTTTTTACTATGTCTTCAATTGTGATTTATCTGTAATTGCTTTGCAAAAAATAATTGGATTAAAATTAATTATAAAACCTATAGTAGGTACTATTATAAATTTTGTAAATGCTTACAATCAGTAAGATGATTATGATTTGAATGATCCCCAAAAAATGGATTTTATATAAACATTTAAAACATGTATTTAAACATATTTCTGGGTTATTTATGTAAGATGAAATGTGTGATGCCGCTTGATAGATAGGTAATCTTCACCTCTTTTAATGCTATAGCTGCAGTATATTTTTAAGATGGACACCTGTTGGTGTTTATGTGCTCAACTTTGGTTTTGTTTTGAAAAATTTAGAGGGATGATTGAAATAATGCAACGTGCAACATTTAGTTCAGTTTAGTTTAGTTCAGTTGCCTCACACTGTTAGCAAAGTCCAGAACATCTACTTAAGTTCCTTTGGATATTATCAGGGTACAACAGAGTGGTTTTTAAATAAATCTGTGTTAATGTCAGTGCTTTCAGTTTGCAGCAGAGGGTGCTGTTTTTTCATTTTAATACAGTAAACATTTCTGCAGGTCTGCATACTGCTCACTATGTTATGGCAAAGTCTGTCAGATATACTTTGAAATATATGTAGTATACGGTATAAAGACTTGTGGTCACATACAGTAGTTCACTGAACATGTTTTAACACTGTATGGGGTAAGTTGTCACTATAAACCTTGCATTGAAAACCTCATTACAGGCTTTACACACAAATATATATATATTAATAAACCATAAAAAAATAAACAATCAAATAATAAAAAAAGGAAAACACACACATATATATATTGTATAATGTATGCATTTATAACTTTTAAACACATGTGACAATTTGCCCCAAGTTGCCCAACTATTAAAATCTGCCTTCTTTATATAGTAGAATCTGATTTTAATTAATGTCAGTGTAGCTGTAAGTTATAGTGAAAGCATATTGACATTCCTTTATGATATGGATGCTAGTTTAAAGAGGAATTTAGAGAGCAAGAGAGATAGACAGAGCATATGTGTGTAAAAAAAAATTTAAATGTTGAATAATTTACTCACATAAATACACATGCACACAACACATGTACACGATCTTTCTTACACACACACACACACACACATACATGCGTGCGCACACAAAACAATGCTTCTGTTCTGTTTCAACTTGTCATGGAGCATTTTTAGACTTACTGATCAGGCACACCTGAGTGTGTGTGTATGTGTGTGGTAGACTCAGAAACAGCGTTTCTCACATTTTCTTCTTCACCTTGAGATCATTTTTGTATTGAATGTTTGTTTGTATTGTTCGTTCTCCTATTGTTTTATTTCATTTTTATGCATGTATGTAAAGCGCTTTGAGTTTAAGTTTTAAAAGTGCTATATAAAATAAAGTTTATTATTATTAACATTATTATTAAGGGTCAAGAGTTGCAATTTTCTCTGTGTGCATGATAAATCAGATGGAAAACTCCCATAAATGTATTTATGTTATGCTTTTGACTTGGGCCAGTAGAAAATCTCTTAGAAAAAAACTTTTTGCAGGAAGCAACACGTGGTTCTAGTTTTCAGTGCATTAAAGTGCATTTTTGAAAAACCCATCTACTTTTAAACCCCTGCTACATCTATAGACCTCTTTTCTGGTGTGCTTGCTTAAATGGTTAAATTCACACAGGCAGGGTCTTGAGAAGCATCTTCTGGCAAGTATGTACTTGTGTAGGTGTTGTCTGACTGCCGATATATGCCATAATTAGGACAATGTGAGATTTCTGACCTCCATCCCTCTGGACTCCACCCGCTCTGGTTCCCCCGTGGCCACAGAAGACAGTTCATAGAGAGTGAGGACAGGTGATAACGTCTCAGGTTGAGCAGACTCTGCGAGATGAGTGTTTCACTCACTTTGGTTTCTGTGGGTCGTTTGACAGCCAAGGACATGTGATTCTGTCTGTTTGGATAATGTACTATGTGAAAAAGAAGGTAGAAGACTTTTCTCTTTGCTTGACTTGTGTTGCAGTTTGGCTATCTTATTTCACAGGGTTCTGATTGGTCCAAAGGGTTTGTGGGAATCATTACCCAGCATGCTTTTTATTTGAACTTTGAGTTATTAGAGTAACAAGTGAAAATGTTATCAATCCTTAAATTATTTGCTTTTATTTAGCGTAGTTTTGAAGATAATTTTATGCCATATTTATATAATAACAGTGTAAAGTAGATTACATTTGATTTCTGTAAAGTGTTGTGCTGGTTTGGATGTTGCTAAGGTGTTTGTTTGGTGGTTTCTTACTGACCCAAAATGAAAGATTCCAGCCAAAGCCTTTCTGATATTATGGTTTTCAGAGGTTGACTCTGACTTCCAAGTCAGGTTTTTCCCTCACATTTTTTTTTTACAGTACATTTTGTAGTTAAAAATAACTCCGAAAAGTAATAAACCACTTCTCTTCAACAAACTGTGTAATTAATTTACGTCCATTTCTGCCACTGAATTATATCACAATTCAGAGAAAAAGTTGTGAGGTATACACTAGTCAACATTTGAAGTGGATCAAAGCCTTTCATCAAAGTTGTCCTAAATCTGAAATGCGAAAAACTTTAAAGGAACCTTTTTTTATTCGCTTCAAATGTTGACTGTGTACATTCAGTTGCAAGTTATAAAGAACTCAAAAAATTTTCTTAGAATTGCATACTTTTTGAGATAAAAAATTATTTTAGGAAATTTTATGAAACAAAGTAAAAATTACAAGATATAAACTTCAAATATCATGAAGCCAAAATTGTGAGATATAAAGTCAGAACTCACAGTTGTGAGTTATAATGTCAAAATTGCGAGACATCATTTCACAATTCTGACTTTACCTCAGAATCGTGAGTTTATATCTTGCAATTCTGATTTTATAAAAAGCAATTCAAAAGGACAGGAATCAGAATTGCAAGATGTTACCTCACAAATGCAAGAGAAAAGGCAGGATTTAGGTAAAAAGTAAAATAAAAGGTTCTACAGTAGTGGAAATGTGCTTCCATAGATATGGGATGATTAAAAAAGCAAAATAAATGATAGTGATGCTAGCGTAACATATGCTATAAATATGAATGGAAATATAAAAACAAATAAAACGCAACAAAGAAACTGTCTATGTTAAAAGCATGGAAATACATGTTTGTTACCAAATTAGCTAATATTATCATGTCCAGCTGAGCTTTACTTTTAACACATATGTTGAGATATATTTCTAGATACAAAATGTCATAATTTATGAGTGGTGGGCATGATCTGTGTTTGTAAGTTATAGAAGAGAATGGCAGGCAATTAGACATTGGACAGATTATGGTTGTTTTACAACCTACCCTTCGCCTGGAGGCTCGACTCCCTCTGGTACGTCCCGACACAGTGTAACCAGAGCTCTAGAAGTGGAGTGGATGGAGTCTTATCTCCTCCCTCTTTCCCTCAAAGTCAACTTTTTGCCTCCCTCCTTTCACCTGTCTCCCTCCCACTCTTTACCTGTCTCAACCTCCTTCTCTTTCTGCCTCTCCTCTCAGTCTCAGTACAGCCTACTGAGCAGCAGTATGGAACAAGGTTTGGGGAACAGAGCAGCGTCTACCAGTCCCTACAGCTCAGAGACCACCTCCAACGTGCCAACACCATCACCCTACTCACAGCCAAACTCGACCTTCGAGGCCATGTCTCCAGCCCCGGCCATCCCCTCCAACACTGACTACCCCGGGCCGCACAACTTCGAGGTCACCTTCCAGCAGTCGAGCACCGCCAAGTCAGCCACCTGGACGGTGAGTACGGCGTCCCGTGGTGCAACCGTATCACGTGAGCTCCTCGTGGACCTGTACACACACACAGCTCTCTGCCCACACACACTGATGGTTTGCAACGTGCAAGACATAAGTTTTGCTCTTCTTCAGTTGCTTGTTTGCCCTTTCTTCACTGTCTGTTTTGGCGGCTCGTTTTCTAGACTCCCATTTTGGCGGCGTTCCCGCTTTGTTCCTCTCTTCAACGTGTTTCTTAAAATGAAACATCTTAGGTGAAATGAAATTTCAAGCAGTGCTATTTGGTGGGACATGCTGTTGTTCTCTATATAATCGATGCTACTGTTTAAAAGTTTGAAGTTTGTAAATGTTTGTGAAAGAAAATTCTTATGTTGGCGGTCAGAGGCTGCATTTATATGAATAAAAATACAGTAAAAACAGTATTAATGGGAAATTAAAAATACCTCTTTAGATTTTATAATATGATAAACTAGAAATGTATCATTTGATGGTAAAATGTAATTTTTAGCAGCCATTAGTCTCCAGTGTCACATGATCCTTAATTTTGTGGAATCTTAAGATTTTATGAAGAAACAATATTGTTAAATATATTTATCTTCACTGTCTTTCAATTTAGTTAAAGCATCCTTGCTGAATAAACGTGTTGTTTTCTTCGGTAAAATCGGTAACACTTTGTTTTAGGGTCTCTTAACTAGTTGCTTATTAGCTTGCATATTACTGGAATATTAGCAATATATTAACAGCAATTAAGCAGACATTAATACCTTTTTCAACATGACCTTTTTCTATATCCATGATCCTACCCAATACCTAAACTTAACAACTACCGCACTACCTATTAATAAGCAGCAACTTATTTTTTATTTTTTCATGGTTTATAGTAAATAAGTGTTACCTATTCTGAAGTGTTATCGAAAAACCTTGGTGACCCTAAACCTTTAAATGGTATTGTATATCTTAGTTTATATTCTTAAAAATAACTACTGTATTATCAGTGTTATGGCCTCATTTCGGCTGAAAGGGTTTATGGACTTTTTTTTACGTTAGACTCTTCTCAGCACTGTCTTTAAGCTACAGAAATACGAAAAGTGCAAAACCTTTATATTTAGAGTTTGTTTTGTCTTATTGCCATGCAATTTGAAATTCCTTACTAAACCCTTTAAATGACAGAATCATCAAGTTTAACTTCTTAAGTGCATCCATGGTTTGCTTGTTTACATGTTTGTTAGAATTTGTTGGAGCTTAAAGCAAGTCATTCTCAAACTATGCAAAATAATCTGTTTTGTTTTCAGAATTATTAACCTCAAGTTATGGGTTACTTCTGTATATGAGAGGTTTTTCTCAAAGAAAGTGCAGGAAAAGAATCACAGTAATTTCAAGCAGAGGAGCTTGAAACCAGAGTAGTCAGTGTTTTCCCCAAAGTCCAGTGTCGCCACGAGGAAAGGTGCTACATCAGTCTGTCATGAAGATGACCCTCTGAAACAGGAGATGGGGCTCTTTCCTGTGTCGGCGGCTCTTAGGCTGTTTGTTGGATGAAGTCAAGCGTGAGGCTTGGTCTCTGACTTTCTGCAGACGTGTAAAGTGATAGCGGCCCCGGGAAGTTGAGTGCTATGGCCATCACTCAGTATCGGCTTGTGAAGACTGTCATCTCTGTTGTTCTCAAAGACCAGGCCTCTGTGAGCAACAATAACAGCAGGATAAGCTTTTAAAATGGGCATAAGTGGAGTTTGCAGCACAGATTGCTGTTTATGTTTTAGGTTAAGAGAAGCAGGCCCTACATTTGAGTGTGTTTGGCACTTCAGGAGTGTAAAGTGTGCATCCGCATTTTTTTATCAAACGTTATTTTGCTTTACTGTGTCACGTTTGTTTATATATGACATTACTTCAGTTAATGAAGACTAATAATGTTTAGAAATCACATTATTCTCCCTAACCCATTCCAAACTTGTTTAACTTTCTTTATTCTGCGCTCTTGAAAATAAAGATGCCATAGAAGAACCTTTTTTGTCTGACTGGTTCTATAAAGAACCTTTAACATCTAAATAACTTTCCTGTTTCACAAGTGGTTCTTTGGGGCGAAATAAGGTCCTTTAGCTTCTAAAAAAGTGAGAAAGAGATGGTTCAAAAAAAGGGTTCTATGACATTTAAGTGATTTTATTTTCAAGAGTTTATAGTACAGAATATATATATATATATATACATTACATATATATATACATATATTAATTATTATTTTCTTTTTTGTTTTTTTTCATTCATGGAACCAGTATTCTTAATTTTATTTATTTATTTTGTGCTCTGCAGAAAAAAAGAAAAATGCAGGTTTGAAAACAACATGGGAGTAAGTTAATCATATGTAATGTAAGTATTATTTCTGGATGAAGTTTGCACTCGGAAGTCTGAAGAAATTAGAAAAATTGCACATAAAACATGTTCAAAATATCACTTCTGCAATGACATCTCCGGAAACTTTTGTGTGTTTCTGCATGAAAAGGATGATCCATGCCACTAGTTGTCAGCAAGTCCAAGATGACTGCTGTGCAACATTAACTATAAAAAATTAAGTGCACCAATGAAGTGGACATATTTTTGTTTATTTTGAACTGGCTGATATGACGGGAGTCTTGGGTTTTATAGTCTTGGTTTTTGATACTTACTAGTGCTGATGAAGCAAACAAAATATGATGTTTTGCAAAAAAATTCCAGGAGGAGCACGCACAAGTAATTATCAGCCCGCTCCCCGCTAATCACCTTATTATCTCATTATACTATCAGAGCAAGAGATCCTTCCTATGAATAGTACAAGCCACTTTTCCGCAGTATCTTGATCCTCCTCCCCTTCTCCACCGACCTTTGCTCCTTCTCTGGGGGGGTACGCAGGGTTCGGGCAGCCAGCCCCTCACTTCCCCAAGCCCAGTAGGGTTAATAACCCTAGAGCTCGGGAGGCCGCCGAACCCTGAGTCCTCTCCACAGACAGCACCCAAACTCGCTTCGCCTTTGATTCATTACCAGTAAGTACGAACGCGTAAAATGCCATTGTGGAAATATCTCATTGTCTCATGATAAATTCATTCCACAACCCCAAGGATCTAATAGCAGCAGGGTTATCGAGATTAAGAAAGTACTATTCACCTGATCATGTGACAGCAGCTTGTGGGCCTCTATGAGGCATCATAATGCATGAATGCTCAAGAATGCTTATATACTGTATGCTAAGTCTTCATATAATTTGAGTGGATATTATTTAAAATATTCATAAAAACGTGAAAAATATGTCTAAAGTATATTATTTTTATTTTGTTTTGACTGGATGTGATACACATTTTTTTTTTTTTCAAAGCTTGAATAAACACTTCAAAGTTGTTTAGATTTAATCAAGTTATATACTTTAAAGTGCCGCTAATATGGGTAATGAAATGTTGGGACTTTTTTAAAAAAATGACTTGTTTCAATGTCAGAGTCAACTCTTTTTTTTGAGAGACAATAACTTTTTTATACGGTGCACTTTTAGAGTTAAAACGTTGCAGAATGTTTTCATTCACTTAGAGCTCTGTTACACACTGCATGAAAAATTATTTTTCAAATATATAATACTGTCACGATCAGCTGATGTGCCAGTCCAGCTCTGGATGGCACTTCAGCTATTCATGAACTTTATGTGTCTTTCGCCCCGGCCTTACGTGCCCTTGTGATCTTTGTTGAGTTTTGTTGTGCCATGTGCTCTGTTTATTTACCTGTCAGCTTCCTCATGTCTCTCATTTGTAACTCCGCCCTCGTCATTAGCGTTCACTCTCTTCCAGCCGTGTTTTTTCCAGGTGTGTTTTGATTAGTCAATGTATAAATTCACTCCCCATGTCTTGATTGTTTGTCGGACAGAACATTTCTTATCGGTTTGTACACTCTGCGTAGCTCATCGCTTGTCCTCGTTTCCTTGTTTTGTTTGGGTTTCGTTTTCGCGGCACAGATCGCCGAGTAAAGCCTCTGCGATCCCGAGTTCACCTCCAGCGGGCTCTCCACCGGACACAGCGAGGAGATATTTACCCTTGCGTTCAAAATGGAGGCCGAAGCAGAGACCGCCGAAATCCCTCGCGGTTCCCAGCACGGCAATAGGGTTGCCAATTCCAGCAAAATCCCCCGCGGTTCCCAAACCAAAAAAGACTGTTTTTTATCTTGTTTCACCACGAGAGGGGTCGTGTATACTCCAGCCAGTGCAGTTGACAAAGCCGTCAAAAAGACTTGCGGTCCCTAAACCGCAAATAACGCGTCCCAGCCCCATTTCTCGGGGTAGCGAGCCGTGTAGATCACAGTTAGTCCCGGTTGCACAGCCTAGTGCACTGTTTGCAGTCCAGTCAGTGCTGGTTTCACAGCCAGGAGTGCTGTTTAATGCCCAGTCGCTTTTGGTTTTTCAGCCAGGAGAGCTGAGATTTTCCCCTGCGGTCACAAAACCGCAAAAGACGGATTTTAACTCCGTCTCAAGGCAAGAGGGGCCGTGTTCAGTCCAGCCAGACCCAGTCACACAGCCTGACGAGCTGTTGAAAGCCCGCACTGTTTCCTGCCATTTATTAACAGGTCTCAGCCCCATGAAACGGTACGAGGGGCCGTGTTCAGTCCAGCCAGTCCCAGTTATGCAGCCTGTTAAGCTGCTGAAGGTCCTCACAGTTTCTGGCTCGCAAATAACGGGTCCCACTCCCGTTACACGGTACGAGGAGCCGTGTGTTACTCAGTCGGTCCCGGTTACGCAGCCTGAGAAGCTGCAGAAGGGTCTCATTGTTCCCAGCCAAGTTTTAACAGGTCCTAGCCCCGTAGCACGGTACGAGGAGCCGTGTCAAGTCCAGTCAGTCCCGGTTTCTCAGCCTGTCGAGCTATCAGAGGTCTGTGATCCGGACTCATGGTGGCCGGATCCGCCAGACCCGCTATGTGATCCGGATCCAGCATGGCCGGATCCACCAGACCCAGTCTGTGATCCGGACCCATCATGGCCTGATCCGCTAGACCGGGTCTGTGATCCAGGTCTCCGAACACCTAATTCACCCGAGCTCCACGAAGACTGTGAGACCCCATGGCCAGAACTTCCGGAACCTGTGTGTGGCTCGGAGACTCCATCGGGTCCGCCAGAGGCTGCACTACCTCTGGAGATATCGGTTCCGGCCATAGAGTCCCCAGAGGCCCCACTGGTGGCTGCTCAACCCAAAGAGGTCTCTGAATCGGGGTTCGGCCGGTCATGGAGGGTGTATTCACTGTCGGTTCAGTCTCGGCGATGTCAGTTTGGTCACGGAGCATTCACTGACTGTTTGGTTCTTGAGGGCGCAATGTCAGTCTGGTTGCCCCAAGAGGGCTCTGTCGCTGTCTGGCCGGTCCAGGAGGGCTGTGCCGCCATCCGCTCCACCCTGGAGGAAAAGGACGCTGTCCGGTCGGCCCAGGAGGACAAGGCCGCTGTCTCTTCGGCCCAGGAGGGCATTATTATGGACTGTTCGGCCCGGGAGGGCATCATTAGGGACTGTTCGGCCCAGGAGAGCATTATGGTTGCCTGTTCAGCCCAGGAAGGTATTACTATGGACTGTTCGGTCTAGGAGGACGCCATCGCTTATGGTTCTGCCTCGGAGGGAACTACAGTCATCTGCTCTGCCCTGGAGGGCTCTCGAACTGTCTGGTTGGTCCTGGAGGGCATGGTTGTGGTCGGGTCGACCTAAGTTGGCTTCCCTGCCATCTGCACCGCCCTGGAGGAGGACTGCAACGTCACGGAGGGCACTCTTGCCGTCTGGTCTGCCCCGATGGTCGTCTCCTCCGCCTGCTCCGCCCTGGAGGGCACTTGAACTGTCTGGTCAGTCCTGGAGGGCCCAGATGGGCTTCTCCTCCGTCTGCACCGCCTTGGAGGGCGTTTCCCCCGTCTGTTCCGCCCAAGTGGACTTCTCCACCGTCTGCCCTGCCCTAGTGGGCGTTCCTGTCGGCTCCAAAGTCTGGAGCGTCTGGAAGCCGCTCCTTAGAGGGGGGGCTATGTTTCGATCAGCTGATGTGCCAGTCCAGCTCTGGATGGCACTTCAGCTATTCATTAACTTTATGTGTCTTTCGCCCTGTCTTACGTGCCCTTGTGATCTTTGTTGAGTTTTGTTGTGCCATGTGCTCTGTTTATTTACCTGTCAGCTTCCTCATGTCTCTCATTTGTAACTCCGCCCTCACCATTAGCGTTCACTCTCTTCCAGCCGTGTTTTGTCCAGGTGTGTTTGATTAGTCACTGTATAAATTCACTTCCCATGTCTTGATTGTTTGTTGGATGTTAACGTTTCATGTCGATTTGTATACTCTGCGTAGCTCATCGCTTGTCCTCGTTTTGCCTTAGTAGAACCTTTGTGGGGGTTTTTTTTGGTTCCCCAAATAACCTTTCAATAAACAGTTCTTAAAAGAACCACTCTTTCTGAGAAAAAAATTTAAAAATATAAAGAACTGTTTTACTATAAAAAAAATTAACTTTTGTGCAATTAGAAGCTTTCGTGGATATTAAAGGTTCTTCAACCATCAATACCAATTTCATTTTACTGACAGCTTGCGCCCTAATTTTTACCATATTTTGGTGTTACTGTCAGAATGTACCAAAGATGCACAACTAGGAATTAAAGTAATAGTAAATTATGACAGAATATGGATTTTTGGGTGAACTATAACTTTAACAGGCATGGATAGTTATTTTTGTGCCTGAACTTTCTGAATATGCATTTGTAGGATTTTCCCCTTCAGAGGCAAAATTTATGGAAGGAGAGTAAATGATGCAATGCAATTTACTAACATTTGTGCTGGTTAAATTATTGGTATTCACACCTTTATTTAACATCCCAAAAAAGCATGTTTTAAATTTTGCACCTGTGACCCGCACCCACATCAGCTTTTCATTCAGTTTGGGCTGTGCTTATAATATTGCATTTGTTAATATGTAAATGAGGTGTTGTGTCTGTGTTCTTTATTTTGTGCAATGTCAGTGAATCACCCTGTTTCGTATACAAATTGAAGGCAGTTTTTAAAGAAGATTTAGAAATTAGTATTCCGAAGGTGGCATTACAGGATGAAGGTTATCTTGCTTTTTGATTGGACTAAATGACTTGTTAGTATTTTTGATCTGCCTTCCTGGAATAGAAAGAAATATTCATCTGTTCTTAAATGTACTGTATATAGACTCATTTAAATTATATCATAGATTCCATGCCTTTTTTGTAACTTCAGAACATCTACTAGATGCAAATGTCCGTCAAAGGACAAGAAGCTGCTTGCCTTGCTACGTTTTTTTTTTTTTTTTTTTTTTTTTTTGTGGCAGCTTTGGTTTTCACCTGCTTTAAAGACCATTAAATAGTTTTTCTTTATCCTCCAAAAGAAATGGAAAAAGGGCTTGGGATTATTGTGAAGTCATGTGGAATGCCAATGCAACCTCAAATTCAGGGAATTTCCAGGCATAATACAAAGGCTTGCAGACTGAGGATATTTGGGATTACTGTGTAAGTGGTAAGTGAGTCATTGTGTGGCGAACGGAAGGGTTAAAGCATGATGCTCTTGGGTTTGTGTAGCCTCGGGATGCTTTGGGAGAGGCATGGGGGCATTTTGACTGTAATCTACTTGATCCGCAGTGGGCTTCCCAGTGCTACCTGAAACAACATTCCTCTCAGCCAAGCTCACGGATGAACCATTTGTAAATTCTGGGTTGCACAATCACCTGTGTTAGTATTGTTGTGATAATGTTTCCTCACTCTTATGAATCTTTCTGGCTTTGATGTTTGCTGATAATAATGCTTGTATTAATTGTTTAATAAACCGTGGGTCACATTACAGTGGTATAACATAATCTGCTTGCACACTGGACATTTAGACAGAGTCCTTGTTTAAAGCAATATTTCAAACCAAATGGGATTAAAAATTTTCATACAAAAAATGTAGTTATCATTTACTCATCTTCATGTTCACATGTTATTTATTCAATAGAACACAAAAGAAGATGCTTTGCAGAATGTCTTAACTGCTCTTTTCCATACAACTGATTTTAGAGTTATTACTATACTGAAATAGTATTTATTCATATTTTGAGTTAGATTTCTTCGAGTTTTGTTATGTACGTCTTATATAGTTCTGATTTTGTATTTAAGATTTTTAAGTGCGAGTTGGATCTGTTATGCTTCTATTTCATTTTACTTCAGATTAGCGGTAAATCTCCGTCAGCTATTTTTAAATGCAGTGCCAGCTTATGAACAGAGCCGTAGATCACCGACAAGCTACGCGTTGAGTTTCGCGGGTGATTCAATCGCACAGCTTGTCG
>JAUMHG010000045.1:16366167-16376916 GCA_032359395.1 Enteromius anoplus | reverse complement strand
TTTAGCGCTCGTGCATGTGCGCTCAATTTCACGTTAATTCAGATGTACAAAGAGAATATGCGTGGGATTCCGCGTACAGAAGTTTTTCTTACATCTGAATGTTTTTGTCCGTACGCACATTTCCAGGTTTGTCCGTACGCAATGTTTTAGTAATAATTCTACGCAAGTCTTTGAACATGAGGCCCCTGGTATTTGAGGGTCAGAATCAGGCTGATAAGCAAGTGATAAACTGTTTCAAAAATCATACAATGTGATTTCTGGATTTTTCTTTCTAGATTCTGTCTCTCACAGTGGAAATACACCTGTGCTAAAAATTGTAGCCCCCTCCATGATTTCTAAGTAAGAGAACTTGCAAAATTACAGGGTCATTAAATACTTATAGACCTCACTGTATGTATGTAATGTATGTATTATTTATTTATGTTTAGCTTTTTTCTTTTTACATCTAATATGATATGCCTATAAAATTGTCATGTTGAATTAACAAAATATGGATGCAATATATAAATTACTAAACTGTAGCACATGTATAGGTTGTCAATTTAACAAAATGCTATTTATGTATGTCAGCACTTGCATATTTAAAACGCGAATGGAAAACAGTCACAAAAAAAATATTAGTTTCATTTAGAAAATGGGGAAAATATCTATTCACCTGTAGTACCTTAAAAAGCGTGTCCTTAATAAATCCAAACGAAGTGCGCATGCGCGTTGCGGTTCAATGCAGAAACACTGCAGTTTATTGTGATTTCATCCCGGAAAGACTCCGTCGAATATCGCTATGTCCATGCTTCATTTCTGTTCCTGACGAGACCTGCTACATTTAACTCCGGTAAGAACAATTGGACAGCACTGCATAACGTATCTGCTGGTGGGTGTAGGGTGATGCTAGTCCGGAAAGTGTGATTGTAATAACGTTAGTAACAGTAGCTGTATTAGCAAGCGTGCTACCAAAACAAAAGCAGTTTTGTACTAAACGGGTTTACACCATGTGTGGCTTATTTGTGTTATTATAAAATATGTTCTCACACTCCTCCTTTTGATCTTCGCACAGTAGCATTTTTTTTCTTCATTTGAAAGGCACAGTAGCAGAAACCTTACAGTACTAACGTGTTGCCTCCTGTTAAAGTCTCTAGTGAACATGATTAACAACACAGTCACTGTTACTACGTTACACCACACCGATATGATCTACATAAAATCCTCCATTTGATCCTGCATTACATATCCTGTGCACAGGCACACTCTCTGGTCTCTGTAGTATTTGTTTAGTAGTTATGTAAATAAAAAGTGCAGAGTAAATGAAGGAGGTTTGGTAACGTTAAGTCGAACTGCTGGTTTGAATGGCGCACCCAATAAAACGACAATAGAAAAAAACATTTATTTCCATTTATTTTTGGATAAAGTAACAATTATTTAACAATGATTGCTTAATATTTAATACGCATTCATTGACTCAAACTGAAATATGCAATTTGGTGCGGTTGCTAATTAAATGGACAAAAAGTAAGATGAAAGATGATGGTGGACTACATAATTGCATATTAATATTATTTGTCATTCTGTATCTCTCAAGTAATATGTCTTAGTAAGATTTTGAAATACTTAGTTTTATGATTAAACAAAGCCAGGTAGTTTTTATTGTGGATCCAGTAAAATAATGCAATGCTACAGATTGCATACAAAAGGTTTTACTACAGAGTTTCAATATGATAAAGACATTTAGAGCCAATGTACAACATGGACTTTATAGGGTTAACAAATGATTTGAACAAATTGTTGCTAGCCAGCAAAATAGCTGACTAGTTCATTAATGGTTAAAATGCGTTGTCATCTGAATGTTTCTGGTTCAGTCATTTTCACCTAAGGAATATTTCTCTGGGAGAAATTAAATTTGCCCACTTGTGTAAAAGTATTTTAAAAAAAGAATAACTAACCACTTCAGCACAAAACTCTGAGATTAATGCTATATTTAAAAAGAAATCTTGCCAATTGGCCATAAACCAGTGCTGTGATCAGCAATAAATTTGTATCATATGTAAAATATTGTTTGCTTAAAAAAAGAAATAGTTTGTTGACGTTGAACTGAAGCATGAAATGACATCTTAGCAGTTTGATTGAACTTCCCAAATGCAGTCAAATCACCAAACCTATTTCAGTAAGCATGTGATGTATTCAGAAATTCTCTGAAACAATAATATGCTTGTTTTTGAAGCATGCATGAAAGCCGTTTCAACATGTTGCGGATCAAGAACTGTATATTCTTGAAAAAGGCATTGAGTTTTATGTGCCTAACACAGTGCTGTCTTTGTTAGACACTATGCTATGATGACATAACTAACAGTGCAATCTAGATGGGCAGCTCACTAGGTTATAATACCCCAAAAATCCTGACAAGAACAAAGACAAGAATGTTATAAACTTGACGACTGTAATGCCTCATGTACTTGTACATATTCATAATACATATACAAAGTACTCTGAGATATGTTATGTAATCAAAAACATTTCTTTTGGATGTTATTAATCGTTGCCCACCGCTTTCTCTGTTGTTGTTTTTCGGTATTGCTTGGCTATAAGTGTGGCTATAAAACATGTTATATAAAGCTTGCGCTTTCTTTTTTCAGAAACCCAATTTAAGGTGTTTGTGGGACTGTGACTGAGCATGATGGGTGCTCTCGGGAACGGTCGACGTGGCGGTCGCTCGCCGTCTCTGCTGGTGGCGGCTCTCATCGCCTGCGTTCTCCTGCTCGGCTTCAACTACTGGGTCTCCTACTCAAGGAACGTCGAGCTGCAGGTTTGACACTCTGTGATTAGATGTAGTCTGTGGCAAGTGGTGAAGTGAGTGGCTGTTAACTATAATTTGGTTTTTGCTGTTTTCCAGAGCAGAATATTGGAAATGGAGAGCCGCATGAGGCAACTGGCTACAGACCGAGACCGAGAGCAGCAGAGCAAGATGAAGGCCGAGGAGGAGACACGCAGACAGAGCGGGCAGCTAGAGTTAATGGAGGAAACACACCAGAGACAGCAGGAAAACGCTCTAAGCACCTGGAAACTAGAAAGAGTATGAAAACACTCATGTTATATTTGATCGTGCGGTTTTTGGTCATTATTTAAAAACGTTATTATTCAAATTTATTATAACAAATAAAATGTGTAGTTTGGAATTATTAAAATGTTTTAATTAGGGCTGTTAGTTAATGCATTAATTTAATAACTTAATAATGAATTAGTTTAAAGAAATAGTCCGGTTTATGATGCTTTTTATTTAGTCTTAGTCTTTTGACTAAAATGACATTTAGTTTTAGTCATATTTTAGTCATCTGCATTGTTTTTAGTTTTAGTCTAGTTTTAGTCAACTAAATCTTTAGTAAATTTATTCGGCTAAAATCAATGGGTTAGTAGTTAGGGGAATAGTTAGTGTAATTCATTTATTATGCATTTCTCAAAAATTTCCAAATTCAATATGTTTAACATTAAGATTTTATCATAATAGACCCTGATTTATCTGTGGTGACACACAACATGCCATTATGTTAAAATTAAATATAACCAGTTCTCATTAAGGTCAAGAACATGGTCTCCTTTTCAATAGCGTACCAATGGTTGTATAGGCTGATTATGCATTCTATATTGTTTGCCATATTATTCATTCTTTCAAGCAGAAATATTTTTTTATATAAATAAATTTATATTAATCTTTAGAACTACTAAGTACTACGTGATTCGGTCAGGGGCAGTGAGTGATTTTACTTTTGTTGCTTGATTAACATGACTTTGACGATAGCAAATAAATTAGGCTGCGGTCCCTTTAAACCGAATACATGCAAATGCAATGTTCTCATGCATGTTCCCTACCCTTTACATTCACGTAATACATAATCGAATCTGTTCACCTAAATGCTAGTCAAAACTGACTATTTTAAATCATTTTGTGTGTAATTCTCTATCCAAGAGTTACTTACTCGCACTGTGTGAGACGCGCTATGTGTGTGTGCTTCAGTGTCTACGCTCAGAAACCGGACTGAACTGAGTTCTCTCTTCCATCTCCAAACATATCCATATGCCTGCTCTTCTCTTTCTTGTGAGATTTTTGAACGTTGTATGAGACGTGCAGCAAGTGTATCGCTTATAAATACAGTTCATGCAACACATCTAACCTCCGATCCACGCAGCACATTCGTTCTGAAATAATCTCTTCCCAATCGTCCCTCCATAACATTTTCGTCTCGTTTTTATTCGTTGACGAAAATGTCAATAGATTTTCGTCATAGTTTTTGTCACTTCAAATTCGTTTTTGATCGTTATCGTCTCGTTTTCGTCAGTGAAAAAAATGTTGTTGACGAATATTATGACGAAAATTATTGATCAACGAAATTAAAACTGCTGGAAAACAACTCCATAAATGCAGTTATGTCCTAAAATTCAAGAGTCTCATATTTATATCACATGAGCAGCGGGAGCCATTTGTCTCTAATTTAAATGTAATTTTTTATAAAGGCCTCTGAGGAACACAGCTGTGTTCAGCTTCCGAATGAATCCGCGCTTTGGACGAATCGTGTGAATCAATGACTCAAAGGTCCATTCATAAAGAGAGCCGTTTTACTGAATCCCTGAATGAATCAGCCATTTGAAAAGAAAAAAAAAGAATGACTCATTAAGACACTGACTGCCACCAGCTGGCAGTTTTAGTTTCTTATTTAGAGTATTATTTCATATAAAATTAATTAAATAAATAAAGGGAGGAAAAACTTTATAGGGAAAGTTTACCCAAAAAACCGAATTATTACTAATTAACCTCAATGATTTAATTTATTTTGTGGAACATTAAACAAAATATATTTTGAAATCTGTGGGTAACAAAGCTGTTTTGACCTCCATTACATAAACGAAGAGATGTTTCTTAAATGATCATCTTTTATGTTCCGTAGTTTATGTTAGGCTTTTGAAGTCTCTTATACTAAACAAGGTTGTATTTGTTTTTATTTTGTTTTGTAACATATACGTTTGTAACAAAATAAATATAAGAAACTAAGACTGCAGTAATGATGCTGAAAATCCAGCTTTACATCACAGCAATACTATTTAAAAATATATTAAAATAGGAAACATTTATTCTAAATTGTAATAATATTTTCCTATATTACTGAATTTACTATATTTCTAATCAAATAGTGGCAGCCTTGGTTTCCTTCTTCTGCTGAACATTTTCAAAAGTTCTTTTTTTTTGTTCAACAGAAGAAAGAACTTACATTTTTCAATCACACAATTTAACTACAAAAACAATATGTTAAATAAAAATATAAATGCCTATGGTAATATGAGTTTTTTTGTGTGACATTTCCAGTTCTATTACAGTTGGTTGGCCAGGTAAGTTTAGTTTGAGTGGTTCTTCCCGATCATAATATCTTAAGCTACACGCCTAACCTGTTCTGGAGCTGGTTTTATGCTGGGTACGAGATCACATTCCAAAACTGGACTAATCAGCTGTGAGCAACAATGTGCCACTCCCTGTATTTCATGAACCGAATTAAAGTACAGAACTTGTGACAAAATTCTGTATTCTTTAGTGGTAATATTGCAAAACTTGCTATTAACAAATCCTTCATTGTTTAAAATAGGTAGACTAGATGGTGCTAAAGTAATATGTAACATAATGTAATGTGAGCATTACTTGGTTTTAATGCCAAAAAATGATTATGCTCTTTTTAAAAATGCTCTCTACATAGGTATTGCTGTCTATATAAGCAGGGCTGCTTTGAGTAGGCAGGTCATTATGTTTTGATGCCTAAAATATATTTTATCGCATTTGCTAGGGGTCTGTTTTTACTTCTTTAAAAAAGTATTTTCTGTGTCATAGGAAAATCTGAAGCTCAACATGTCCTCTAGTGCTAAAACAGTGCAAGACATGAAGAGTAAGTGTCTACCTCATATTTGCCCTACTATATGTGTTCTATGATGCATATCATCTTTCCTTCACATCACCGTTGATTTTCTGTTTCTAGATCGTATGAAGTCATTAATGGAGGATGTTAATAAAATGCAGAGCGAGCTGAAATCCTGTCAAACGAACGTGGAAACAATGAATAAAAAAGCCACCAGTGAAATGTATGTTAATTTTGAATGCTCTGTACACAATACAAACGACATTGCATTCCTTAGTCTGCGTGACAATGGCTTTGTGTGATGGGATTGTGCAGGACTCAGTGTAACAAACAAATTGAGGCCATGAAAGAGGACTGCAATAACAAACTCGCAGCTGCCAAACTGGAAAAGCAAAAACCTTCTGAAAAAGCTGCTCCACAGGTACAGATAGACAAAAAAGTGGCCTGAAAGGGCTTCTTTATAGTGATTTTCATCTTTTTCTTGTCTCTTTTGCCCCTTTCCACTCACACAATCGCTGGCCTTTACAGAATGCTGATGGTCCCGTGCAGAAAGCCACTGTTTTAAAAGCCAAATCTGATGTTCCTGCTACAAATCATTCAGATAAGAATGCGGCAGAACTTCAAAAAGTCAAACCAGATGTGGATTCACAGTCTAAAAAGGGGGCTTACATTCAAATCGATAGATTAATTATGGAAAAGCATGAGACAGGTATGATTTTAAGGATTGATTTTTCATTTTGGGTGAAGTTTTTTTTTGTTTGTTTGTTTGTTTGTTTTTTACATTATTTTAGGCAAACCAGAGGTGGATTCACAGGCTGAGAAGGATGCTCACGTCCAAAACGATGAGTTAGGTGTGGAAAAGCATGAGAAAGGTATGATTTTAAGGATTGATTTTATCATTTTGGGTGAACTATTTATAGGATTAAGATTTTTTTAATGACAATTTCTACGTGATCATAATTGGAAAATAAAAAATATTTATTTAAAAAATGCCTACGTTTTTTTTTTTACATTATTTTAGGCAAACCAGAGGTGGATTCACAGGCTGAGAAGAATGCTCACGTCCAAAACGATGAGTTAGTTGTGGAAAAGCATGAGAAAGGTATGAGTTGCCTGTTCAGGTAGTCTTTGTGGTTTTTAGGTGGTTGGTTACTGGTTTGAGTCCTTTATTTAATGCAAGACTTAAATAAAATAAAAATAATTTTTATTTTTATTTTTTTTTTTTTTATGCATGTAATTGATCTGGGCCTGTATTCACAAAACATCTTAAGACTAAAAGTAGCTCCTAACTTGTTGATTTAAAACAAAATCTTAAAAATAGTGGGCGTGTCAGTCCTAAATTTGGGACTCCTAAATTTTTGCTCTAGCAGTATTTCACAAAGCGTTTTAGTGCTCAAACTAGCTCCTAAATCTGAAACGTTAGGAGTCCTGGACTTCAAAGTCACTAATACCAACTCACAGATATCCTCTATGGCTGTTGTCAGCAAGCGTTTGATTATATCCTTTAAAGTTAGGTAAGAATTAACAGCTTCACTGAAAAATAATTTATTTTAGATACATTTAAATAAACAAATTTAGGTGACTTTGTGCTAAATTAGTAGCTAAAATAAATTGATTGCAACCACTTACCTTAATAATATTTTTCAGTGTGTTCTTGCGTGTTTTTATTTTATTTTATGTTTACATGTCTTAACCGTCAGCCATTGTTATTATACTATATTCTATATTCTATATGCATATTTGCATACAGGATGACAATTATCTGAACATATGAATATATATTATATTGTTTAATTAGTGACACTGCATTTTAAAATCTTTATTTAAATGTAACAAATAACATGTTGTATTATTGTTAAACCTTTATTTGAATATGGCAACATAACATTACTCTTCAATATTTCTATGAACAAATGTCTGACAGAGACCCCTCCCCTCTCCTATCAGCCAATCACTGTGTGCACAGTTAGAATGCTGACATCATCCATAGCAACAGGCTCAGCCCCGCCATTACTCTAAGCTGAAGACTTCTCTCTCTGACCTAAGTAAAAGTTTGTCTCCGCAGCTTTGTGAATAGGTTTTAAGCTTATCTATGAAGCTTATTAATGCTTATTTATTTATTTTTTTTTTTGACTTTGCCATTTTACCAGAATATTTCCATTGTGATATTTTGATAAAAAATGTAAGACTTCTCTTTTCTGAGAACATATGCCCAGCTTTTCCTGTAATTTTTTTCTTCCTTAAACCCCATGCCTGCAAGCTAACATTCATTTGGCTTAAGTGCAACCTTCACACCCCAAAATCCATTAAATGCTTTAGCTTTTCCATATTTTCTGATGGTCTCTTAAACTTGGATATAAATCACAGTAAGGAAGAAAAGATCTCTCATTACGTCCATTAAATCATGACTTGAACTCTGGCTAAAATACAAATGTCCCCCGAGGGGCAGTCGTAATTCATGTGAAATTTGTAAATTTGTGTTCAGAACTTCACTCAGCTTGTCCATAATATCACTCTTTTTAAATCTTTAAAACATTAAAGCTGTTTACACAGTTACAGTAACTTTAAAGTTTTAATATTCAAGACAATAGCAAGACCAATAGCAAAGTCCACACAACAACTACTACAGTAAAAACACAAATAAACAGTATTGTTGTAATTATGTTCAGAACAAAATATTCCAGCTAAAAAACTATTACAGTCAAGCAGACTACATAGAGCTCAAGCTTTAAAAGCAGCAGACTAACTACAGTTAAAGGGCTACTTCACCCCGAAATGAACATTTGGTCATTAATCACTTACCCTAATGTCGTTCCAAACCCATAAAATATTCATTTTGGGGTGGAGTTCTGTACATTTCTTACAAAACAAAAGAAAATCTCCATGTACCTTCAGCATGTGTTTTAACAACATTGTCTGCTCCTCTAAGATGCTGTAATTTTACAAGACTCGCCCAGACCCACCTCTAAACCAACCAATAAGATTGAGACTCTTAACAAACCAGCCAAGGAAGAACTTCCAGAAGTAGAGGTGGATGTTAAAGCACCAGCTTTAAAGGGTGCAGGTAGAGTAAGATCCAGCCATCAAAGCACCCCCCCCAAAACACACACAGACATCACTTATCCCTTGTCTTCACACAGATACCTTAATGGATGAAGCAGGGATTTTAGACCCAAAGGAAGATGACATGGGGATTGGAGACGAGAAAGAGGAAGATCCCAAAATCGAGGAGAGGAAAGAGGAAGACGCAGCAATTGGGAAAGAAGAAGTCATTATGTACGACAACGAGGGCGAGATAGAAAAACAGCTCTCCAGGATTAAAGGTGCTCTTCAGTATCATGCAGAAATAGTCATGATATAATGCAATTAAACTACTTTTTATGTATTTTACAAACTGAGGGCTGACTTTTTAATTTATTTTCCTGCGGTAATTGACAGCATATTCACAGAAAGCTATTTAATCTTCTTTATTACATGTCTAATATCATTTCATTTTCTGTTTATAAAGATGAAAATCAAGGTCCTGGTCAAGATCTAGAGGATGATGTGGCAAATTACAATGGTGATGATGACAATCAACCGGAGTCTGAGGATGATAAGCAGGCAGAGCTTGCCGAGATGTAGTTCCTGATCACATGATGTGCCCTTCAGCTAAAGACACGGTCTTCAGTGACTGTTCTGAACCTCCCAGCGGTGGGAAAGGACACCTGCTGTGAAGACTAATTTGTGCTCGGTGAAAACTGCACTACTGTGTAATGAGGGATATGAGTTCAACTCTCATACGTCTTACAAGGACAGGCATGGTGAAAACATTCTTTTTCTAGTACTGATTTTAGGTTAAACTTGAATGTAACTACTACTCTTCTGACATTGAGCCTTTCAATGAAAGATGTTTTGTTTTCCAACAAAAGCAGCAGCTGTACTGTTATAAAAGCTACTTTGTCTTGTCGTTAAGGATTATGTTGTGTTTTGATGTCTAAACATTTTAGCAGCTGAGAAATGCATAGGAATATTAGATGTTTAGACAGAAAAACACTTCACTCATTTAACAGTGCAATCCAGTCTTTTATTTGCTGTAAAAAGTTACTTTATTTCTTTTTAACAATTAATTTTGGGAAGTTTTTTTTAAAGAAAATATGGGTTTCTTACTGAATTTCTTGTCTCAATAAATATTTCAGTTGCACTTCTGCCTATAGTGTGCATTTAATATAATACAATAGCCTACCTCCATAATTTCCATTTAAGGTGGAACTTTGTTCAGCAAAATCAACCAAGTCTGGATTCAACTGTAGTGTTGCTTTTCAGCAGTCAAGCTGTTTGAAACCATACACATATACACAATCTTTGAACATATTCTAAATTGCAGCTAAAAGATATTCTATATGATTGATTTGACGATTGACAAACACGTCTGATTAGAGACACATCAGTAGGCTACTTGACAGCATACACCTGGGAAAAAATTGTGCTGTCAAATGATTAATCGCATCCAAAATAAAAGTTTTTGTTTACATTATGTGTATGTATATAGTTGAAGACAAAATTATTAGCCCCCCTGTGAAATTTATTTATTTTTTTATATTTCCCAAGTGATGTTCAACAGTGCAAGGGATTGTTTTTATATTTTTTTCTTCTAAAGAAAGTCTGATTTCTTATAGTTGCTTGAATAAAAGAATACAAAAATAAAAAAACTGTGAAGGTCAATACTATTAGCCCACTTACAAAATTATTTGTTTGATTAGCTTTAGAACAAACCACTATTGTCCATTTTAATCGAATGACTTGCCGATTTAAAGGTGCCATAGAATGATTTGAGAGAATATTTTAAATTGTTCTCTGATATGTACATAGAAGGTATGTAGCT
>JAUMHG010000045.1:16336715-16351122 GCA_032359395.1 Enteromius anoplus | reverse complement strand
TATATTGCCAGTATGACGGCAGATATTATACTACAGTTTTACAGCACGTTTAGGAAATTTTTGGTATGCAAATATCATATTTATTCATAATAATAGAAAAAAGAATGTGTGTGTGTGTGTATATATATATAACTTTCTATATATTTGCATATATTTAAAAATATGTCATATTTATTCATATATAAATATACAGTATACACGCACACTTACATACATAATGTATACATTAATTTATATATGAATAAATATGACATATTTTTAAATATATGCAAATATATAGAAAGTTTTATATATATATATTTAATTTAAATACTTTTTAAAATTAATGTTTTTAATTTACTTATCGTTCTAAAATATTTGGAAATGTGTGTTGAAACTTAATATAATTATTTTGTGGCAGAATTTGGTAATTCGCAATTAAATAATAAATAAATCCAGTTATATTTAATTTTCTTATAATTTAATTTTCTGGTATTTTTTAAATATTTTTAATTTTTTTATGTTTCTAAAGCATGCCCAAACTTGACCTCATCAGAGAGATGACATTAATTAGGAATCTGTCTTTGATTAATTGCTTTTCCTCTCTTTTGTAAGTCGCTTTGGACAATAGCTTCTGTTAAATGCATGAATCAAAATTGAACATTTCTTTACTACCTCAGAATATTATTTCATTTCTAAAGTTGTCTTATTTTTCTGGTACTTGTGCCAAAGGAACTCTCCTCGTCTGCCGTTGGTCAGACAAACCAAAACACCTGCCTTAAACGATAAAGTGCATATTCACTGAAAACGTTTTTTTGAGAACAAATGAAGTCATACGGCTTTGGAACAACATGAATGATGATAAAACTGCCATTTCGGGTGAAGGATCCCTTTAAACCGGAATAGATCAAACATAAAGACACACTTCAATCTTAAGTGTCTCAAGTGAATCGAGTGATGAAATATAACAGGAAGCTCTCTTAAAGCGGCATTTAAATCAAACACAACTAACCCTGCTGTGTAAAGACCACAGGAAAGAATCAGAAGCATTTGATCTGTCTCTCCTCTCACTCCTTCTCTCATCACTTCAGCCATCTATCTATTCATTCTCGTCTCTCATCCGTCTCTCTCTTTCTTTGGGAGTTCAAAGACGGTCTCTCCTCTCTTTTAAACCCACCCACCCACCTCCCCGTATCTCTCCTCTCATTCATAGCCTGCTGGTCTAGGCCTCATTAGAATGGTGAGGACTTGAGCTGCTGAATATGTATGCCGCTCAGGAGAGGAGAGGAGGGATTGTGGATTAAGGGAATGAAAGAGGAGGCTGCCGGGTCTCTGATGTTGGCCGTGACATTTCCATGATGGCGACTGTCTGCTCCCGTCACGTCGGAGCTCATTGTTCGGGGTCAGAGCCGAACGACTTTCACTTCTCCATCAGTGCGTCTCTTCGTCAGTCAAACTCACGAGGCGTTCTGTGGGAGAAAGAGAGAGAGAGAGACTTAGACATTGACCTATTTAGAGCAAGTGTCAAAAAATAGACACCTCTGAAATGAGGAATGCACCAAACAAGACTGTATTGATATTCCACAAACACTAAACCACTAAACCTCAATATGAAAGAAATATAAACTACATAAAACACACACACAAATGTATGGATTTAAACAATATGCATGTAACATTCTGGATACAAAATATGAGAAATACAAAATATCATCTTATCATTTTTGCTTGCTGATGTGCAATTGGCTGTCTTTCTTGCATACTGAATTTTGATTGGTCTTGCAATCTTGTAAAGCCTAAGTGTATTTAAAAACAACAAAAAAATTCAAGTCATGTCTTTTCTTCCAGGAAATGCAAAGTTCTTTCTATACTTTAGTGATAGAAAGGTTAAAAAGCAAATAAAAAGAGCTGAAATCGCTGTTTGTTTGTTTTTTCAATACCGAGCTATTATTTGAAGTTTAATAAAGCGTAAAGTAACCTTGGTGATGCGCCACTAAATTACTGTTTGCCCTAAAGATGTGTGGAGCCAAATAAAAGCTTAACACACACACACACACACTTGATTTGGATGTTTAATCCGGGTTTAATCTGTTCCGTAGACGCCACGCTGCCACAGTGTTTGCTTCAAACTGAAGCTAATCTCCATTGCTCGCGTCCGATTGCTCTTTATCACCACACACACACACACACGCCTCGCTAATGCGGCTGTGGAAAAGAGGAAAATTGATACGCTCAAGCTGTGGGGCAATTACGATTACTAAATGTTGATGTATCCCTTTGTCCGCGTGCGAGCGAGTTACTGTGTTTGTTTTCGAATCACCGTTACTGTCAGTTATAATATGGTAGGTTATCAATTAAACACGGAAAACAGGCACATCTTATCTGACTCGATGCGACAAAACTTGCCTTCTAGCGCAAGGCCTCGGGGTCGCTTGTCTTAAGTGGTCTGCATACATTACCATTCAATACACTCGATAAACGCCACACGTCCGCGACCCTGCTAACGAGGCACTCGTAAAGTACTTAACTTAAGCGTTTGGAGAAAGATGCTGCTGGTTGACTTTAAAGAAATCAGGAGGCTTCTCCGTTCTCATTTCTAAGAGCGACTAAAGCTCAGTGGATTAGAGCGAGCGAGCGGTTTGACAGGCCCTCGGAAAGCATTAACCACAGCGCTGGCAGTGCCACAGCTCCGACTCTCTTCCCTTTGTGTGGGTTAAGAGCATTATCATACACGCTCCCCTTCTCATGCGGCCGTCTTCACTCCCGGCTCCACTGTTTCATCTTTCTCTCACTCCCGTCTCGCGCACACGCGCACACTCAACCGTACACCTTTCCTATCTTCAGCGAGTGTGAGGTGCTTCGCTAATGCGTTACAGAGAAACTTCAGTCCTTATCTACTGCTGAGGCTGCAATCTTCCACAGCTCAATCCCTTCCTGTGTCTTTCTCCACATCACCAAATGGATTGGATGTACACAAACAAACTAGGTGCAGTTTTTGACCGTTTTTATTGATTTTAAGGTGGAGAGAATGAAAAGTGTGCACGTTGCAGGCCGAATTCAATCCTAAGTTTCCCATATGAGAACCACTGCTTTGACAAAAATGGGCGTTTTTGTTTGCTTGTCCTAGGAGTAAGGGGCACTGGTAAAGGATTTGAAGGATACCTGGTAAAAAAACGGATTAGACGCATTTAAACACTTGACCCTGTTAAAAGGATAGTTGGCCCCTAAAAGACTTGAGATGTTTTGAAGAACGGTTTTGTTTCACAAAAGAAGCGAAGCCATACAGGTTTGCAACCCTACCTGTTTTGACGTAATAAAATCTGTGTTTAGATTTTAGATTTATGTCTATTTCACACCATGCGATGGCTTCCCCACTTTGGCAGGAATGCATTTTTCCACGCACGATCATAAGATGGCACTGAATAAAATTCATACTTATCCTCTGAATGGAAGCCTACCTGCTATTCCTTCTTAACTCCAGACAGGGTGAAAAGGTATTTCTTTACGACTTCACACGCTCATGTAAGCTCTGGCTGTGAGAATGCCATAAACTACTGGAGGATTGTACAGCTTACACCTCAAACGGCCGCTAAAACAGTGCATAGATGATGGTGTACTCGTAATTTCACCTCCACGGTGTCGTAACAACGCGACACTTGAAAGACCGGCGCGATCTCTGCGATATTTACAGCGTGTTGTTTCTCTAAACATGCGCTTTTCTCAGTTTGACCCGTCGGGAGAGAGCAGAGAGCCGGCGAACAGATGTGCGACGCAGCGGTTGCGCTAAACCGCAGCGACACATCTGCGATGGAGGGGCGCCGTAATCTGCAGGTCTGGCTAAATCATAATAGGCTGACCTATTCTCTCCTGTCTGGTGTGTAATCAGAGCAGGGGTGAGGGGGCCGAATGGATTAGGCCACTGTATTAGATGGAGAACGAAAACGGATGATGGGAGGAAGCGTTTATTTTTTTTTTTTGAGTGTGCGTTACTCAGACAGGTTTTACAGCATGTTGCTCGGGGTCTTCCGTGTGAGCCCTTGGTCGGTGGGTCTGATTAGGGCACTCTTCCTCTCCGCCTTACAGTCGCATCAAAGACTTCCATATCCTGTCCCACACTCTCCCGCCCCTGACGTCCCATCCCCCCAGACTCGGAGCTGTCTGATAATCTTGCACACAGAGTGTGTGTGCGTGTGGAGCTTTGTATTGGCTGGCCGGAGACTTTTTTTTTTTTTTTTTTTCAAGCTTGGGTCTCGTCTCTTTTCTTAACTCAAAGGCAGAATGGAGGAACGTCAAGCAGTGATATGATCTTTGACGGGATTTTTCGTGGCAGATCAGTCAAATGCTCTGTGAGTGAAGGTGGGGGGGGGGGGGGTGCCTGTATTGGTACAACTGAACAAGACTCTACATGTTGGGTAATTCAAAGCGTCTGCCATAAACACTGTCTGTATCCTGAGCAGGACATTCTTGGACATAAACACGCTTTATTGCGTCAGACTGGTTCCTCTGTAGATCAGAATCTCGCCGGTGTTGTTAGTTTGTTTGATTATCCGGGAATAAATATTTTCAACCATCAGCCCGTTTAACTGTTTAGTGATGCTTTGAGGACTCAATAATGCACCGTCTTGTCTCTGTGGATTAAGACCTTTGGACAAAACACTGAAAAAATAGGTAGACAGCATTTGCTGTCACTCAATACATTCCTACCCTTGTGACCCCCACCCACACACACACTCACATGCACAAAGAAAAAAATACAGGCTCTGTGTCATAATTACAGACCTTTTCCCTTCCTCTTCTTTTAGCAGCTAAAGTGAACTCAATGCACTCTTTTTTGCAAATCTGCCTGAGCATACCCCATCACAAACCAAAACACTGAGAATCCAGCTACATGCAGCGTCAAACTATATTTTGAGTCTGGCAACCTCTAACCCTTAGGGGCCCCATCGCTCACCCCATCTTTCTCACTCTCCCAGCAACCGGCTGACCCCGAACAGCTCCAGGCCTGGATGAAGCTTGACCTAGTCTGTCTGGAGGGGGTCTGACGCTTTTGTCTCGCTGTCTGCCTTGAACCCCCCACCCCCCCACCACACACACCTCTTCACTTCTGAACGCTCTTGGCCAGTAGTCCCGCAGTGAACCGGACAGAGAAACTCTCTGCCACCCAGCTCATTCACAACCCTTTCTCTGGTGTCTGTCCCAGCGGCACAAGTAGCGGCGATAGTGGAACTAATAGGGATCATCACGGTTTGTCTCTCAGACGGCCGTCTGGACGCGATCTGGCCCGGGAGCTTTGCGTGTGAAAAGCGTAAGCCCTCATTCAGAACTCCGATAACAGAAAAGCAAACAAGCACATAACGGCGGAATGCACTGAATGAACTCTGGCAGAGTGAAAGCGTAAGGCACACCGCCGCGTCACACTCGAAACGACTTTTCAGCCACAACAAAGGGAAAGACATGAGAAAAAAGATAGGGCTAGGAAGTGAAATGAGATTAAAGTACTCACCCCTCACTCTAAGGTCACCAGAGCCAACTTGCTGTTTGGAGAAGAGCGATTTTAACCACCAAAAAGGTTTTTTCCTATCAAAAAGTAGCCTCCACAATCTCAAGTCCCTTCTTGATAGCAATATGAGTTAACTTCCAGAATAATCAGTCTTTTCTCTCCCTCTCTCACACTCGTTCGCATACAAACCCCCCCCCTGCATTTGCTCCTGAACCCACACGCAAGCACACGCAGTTGGTTAGAAAGCGAACTGTAGGTACACAGAGTCCTCAGCCGGTCCCACACACACTCACAGCCTTGTCTCAGGCTGCTGGAACTGGCTATATATGAGTCGGTTGATGGACAGGGGCACATTCAGTCAGGTGACAGAAACAAGATCCTCCTATTGGCTGGCTGAGGCAAGCCCCGGGGCTAGAGCGCTGCGATTGGCTGCTTTTGAGGTTGCTGAAAGAAGAATCTCTCAGTATTCCAGACTACTGTTCTGGCCAGGGCAGGGCAGGACTGCTGCACTCTGTCAGTCCTAACACTAATCATTGTGAGCGAGAGAGAGAGAGGGGAAAAAAAAACCTATTTAGCTGCTGCGGACAAGAATAGTCAGAGTTGCAAATCTTGTGTGGCTATTTTGCCTCAATAAAAGTGTCAAGTAGTGAGGTTTAGGAAGCAGGGATGTGGGTTGCCAGCTTCTTTCGGTGCTGTGTTTCTCATTTAATGCAAAAGACAGAAATAACATACAGAAAAACAAGTTTTTTATTGTTATTGTTACAAAATGGAGGACAAATATGGGGCGTTTTACGGCCGTCCAAATTTTTTTTCATTTAGTGTTCCATCTTTTCTGTTAGTCATTTAAAAAGTTCAAGTTTGGATTTTACTTCAAGCATCATTTTTTTTTGGTTGACAGCAATACATATGATATACATATTGCTTTTTCAAATATGATCTATCATGCAGTGTGTCATGTAGCTGAATGTGAACATAAACTACCTGCAAAGTTGGGACGCCGACAGTGCACGGTGAATAAAGTTATTGTCTATCAAAAAAAAGAGTCGGCTCACATTCGCCTAAACGACTCGTCAGCAGTTTGAATCTTTCTCTGTTACGGAACCACATCACTAAGTAACATATTTGCATAAAGTCCGCCCACGTTCTACGTCGCGAACAACTTGCCCCGCCCACAAACAATACAATTTCCATCATGCGAAGAAGACGCTGTATCCTGTGAGAGTTAATTTGTTTTATTCAGCAAATCTGTTTACAGTGTACATAAAAGCATCTTGTGTATATATATATAAAAGCAAATGATATTAATCTGCTAGTTCCACAACAAATTTACAGGTAAATGTGAAATAAGCATAGACGATGTTTTGAAAACACTACTGATGTAACAACACTACATGTGTATCCAAGTGTCTTTTAAACACGGAGAATTAATAAGATCTCAAAGCAGAATTCACAATCTAAACATTAGCTAATTTGTGAATGCAGATATTCAAATTTGGCAAGTGATGATTATTTGCACCAGATGATGTCACTGACATATCTACGGAACCTGGTTTGAATGAGTTTCTGTGTGCTACTAAGAGAAGATTGCTACAGAATTTCACATACATTATTTTTAGAATATATATTTTTTCTTTACGTAATAACTTTCTCATAAATATGCTAATTCTGTGTATGAAGTGATTGCATTTTTATTAAAATGGACTAACGCTGCAAATTTGAAAATCGCCCGTCATATCGGTTATCAAGTGTGGTGAAAATCATTTTCAGCTATCGCATCAGCCATAAATAGCTACTTCGCTACTCGAAGACTTTGAAATGCCCCCCCCCCTCCCTACGTGTTCAGTGGTTCTTTCTCCCTCAGCCTGGTTTTATAGTCTGCTATTGTTTCCTGTTGCTGTTCAGATGTTTCAGATAAGGCTGCAGTCGTATCTCCGAGGTGATGCGAAGCACCATCACGCTTTATTCTGTTCCATCCATCCTGCTCGACGATGACGACAAAGCCAAGCTGGGACCGGAACCAAGCGCTTTCGTTCTTATCTGAAAACGTCTCGCCCACGGCCATGTAACTCCTTTTGCTCCTCTTGATCTTCTTCTCCTCGCGGCTTCTCTGGTTTCTGGTCTCTTTCGGAAAAGCAGGCCTCTGTCGAGATGGCAGTGTTCTCGCCAATGCCTTTGCATCCCAATGCGTGTCCATATGGATGATTGTGTGGCACAGAGAGCAGTCAGATGGAATAGATGTGAGTTGTGCCCAAGATGGCACCCCGATGCCCCCAGCGTAAACAGAGCATGAGTGTGGATGAGCAGGGCCGAGGGGCGGGGGCAGCCGAACCGTAAAATCATCTCGTTAGTATCCTCTGATTGTCACATCCGACTGAGGCTGATGTGAGGAGATTGCTAGGCCCATTTCTGCTGCTCGGCTCTCTGAGCGTTGGCCTTATCCTGCTTCAGCTTCACTTAGCAGAACATTAGATCTTCGCTCAGATATGCTTCCTCCCCCGTGCTTCCTGGCAAAGGGAGTCGCGAGGCAGACATGTTAATTGAATGTAAACCTAGCTGTAGTTGTGTACGCAATCGAATCGGCCGCTGATGTGTGTGATGAAATGTGGAATTTGCTAACATGCTAAAAAGCCCAATTTCCGTTCTATAAGGATTGATGCGAGATCTGTGAAGCATCACGCTATGATTTTCTTTCCTTTAAAGGGATAGTTGGCATAATAATGACAGTTCTGTCTATACAGTAAGTATAATTGATTTCAAAGCATTTTAGCTGTTTCTTCTTCTCTTCAAGGCCAAACACTGCATGTAATATGTGACTGGGCTTGAACCTCCTGTGCTGTAAGTTCTTTGATAGAGGCTCATGTGAGGAGAAGATATCTTGCATTCAAGTCCAGATATTAAAGTATGAGTTCACTTAAAGATTACAGTTTTGACCCTCATATCAAAAAAATGTTGACATTCTGGTTGCTTGTTTAGTTTTTTCAATAGGCTAGCATACAGATGCTTGCAGCACAATGTGTCTTCTAAAGCTCATATTTATGTCATATTTTAGCATGAAAACACAAGTGTGAATTTTCAAAGGAAGACCGAGTTTTTAAATGTATGCTGATTAATGTAGATGCGATCTTGGATGATGCATTGTTGGAGAAATTTATTGAATCTTTAACTAAATCTGTAGAAAAGATGAATGAAATATAAAGGCAAATAATGTACAGCATCGTCGGATAAAACGGATAACTCGCATCATGTTTTAAATTAAAAATCGTCTTTTCAATTTAATAAAGTTGTTTTGATTAGGTTAAAAATAAGACAAAACAATTGAGTTAACTAACACAATTAAACAAAATAAAAGATCATATCATAATAAAAAACATGGTTTTTGAGAAAACAAAAAAAAAAATGTTTTTGCGAATAAACAAAAAATCGACATATTTCATGGCAAAAATGTAGACATTTAGTTTTAGAGCTCAACTCAAAAGACAATTTAAATTGAAAACGACAAAATAAATCAGCAGTAGTAGGCATCTAGCATGACTACATCAACCATACAGTACTAGTTTTTGCCTTCCGCTGCACTCTTTCCATTGTTTCTTTTTTGTAAACATGCATTTGATGGACACGTTTGACCATAGAGCTTGCAGTCCGTGACATTTAAATGAATAAAACCAAGGCAGAACAATACATCATGAAACTAATTTATTGATAAAATTGGGAAAACTGCCCAGCCCGAAGGCTGCACTGCATTAGGGGTACTGTAGTTCACTCAGCTTTGGTGGGAACAAAGGCGTTTGGAGCTGCCATGCTAGGCTTAGCGCTCTCTCTCCACAAACACATTAAAAACAACATCTGGGCCGTCTGGGGCAGTGCTGGCCACATGTGCAGCTGACTGAAGTAAGCCTGGCAATAAAGTATGTAGTCTCAGCTCGGCCTTTGTCTCAGATCAGAAATATCCACAGGCTGAAGTGAAGTGTTGCATGCTTTGTATTGCTAAACAATTTGTGAATTGTTTTATACTTAAATATATGTACTGTAAATAAAATCTACAAATGCAAACAGATGAGCCAGACATCTTTGCTTCAGTAGCACTTACAGACCAAACTTTCAACCGTTGTTTTCCTATCTATAGTTTTTACTGAGAAGATGGTTCGTACACCAACATTTGGGGAAAATTATTTCACGTGGCAAATGACAAAATTAATTAAAAATTAAAATCCTGAAAAAAAACATACTCCGAATACAAAAAAAAGTCATTATTTTAAAATGTTAGCTGTGTTTCCATTCAACAATTTTCATGGGAATTTTGGAATATTGCATTAAAAAGAAAAAAAACCAAACAAAAACAAACTGAATAAAGAAACACATCATTTCTAAAAAATAAATAAATAAAAAAAGGTGGAAATGCATAAAATACAATTAAATACAAGTGACTGGATAACTGGTTAAATGAGTGGATCGATGAGGTTCAAGAAATGTAAAAATTTTCATTAGACACCCAAATAGTTTACCCCAAAATATTTCTGGTTTTCTGTATGACGGCTGCATCATACGTTGAGTCAGAGACACGCTCTTGTGGACGCACATGCCGCTGTTGCTGGAAGTCAGTTATTTAGGTTGTCATTTTAAAACTAGAAATATTTTTCTTCCGAAAACCCATCGATCTGCTTCAGAGGACATACCGGAGGCGCATAGGTTTGTTTTCCGACGCAGCCGTTCCATAGAAGCTTGGTTCATCCTCAGAACACAATTTAAGATATTATAGATAAACCGGGAGGCTTGTGACTGTCCCATTGACTGACAAGTAGTGAAGACTGTCAAGGTCCAGAAAAGTATGAAAGACATTGTCAAAAATAGTCCATTTGCCATCAGTGGTTCAACCGTGATGTTATAAAGCTATGAGAATACACAAAGAAGAGAGACACAGAGGAGACAAACTGTTGAATAAAGTCATTATTTTTATTTTCTTTCTGTACAAGAAGTGTTTTTGTCGCTTCATAACATACAGGTTGAACCACTGATGGCAGATGGACAATTTTTGATGATGTCTTTCATACTTTTCTGGACCTTGACAGTCTTCACTACTTTTCAGTCAATGGGCCAAATTCCCATTCCTTACAGTTAGAGCGGCGCTCGACCAAACAAATCCTGCATCCAAGCCTGCTACCTACAGTACACACTAGCTCACCTTTAGAAGTGGGGATAAAGATGAGTCCAGTTCTTTTTTTTTTTACTTAACCTGAGAGTTAGTCAAGAGTAAAGATTGAGGGAGTGTTCGGGACTCGAATTCCCCCCAAATGAACCCATTGAACTTAAAACACGCTCTAAAAGTGATTGGCCTCTTCCTGTGCCGCCCCAACTCAGAGAGGGCTAATGTTTAAGAGACTCTGTGCAAAACACAAACTCACTCCAATCTTTCATATATGGATGTGCATGACTTCTGTGGCTCTGTGGCCTTTGAAGCTTCGAAAAGGTTATCACATCTGGAGTGTTTGTTGTTGTAGTTTTGCCGTGTGCTTTCTCACTTCAGTTTCGACTGTAAGTCATACTGCAGAACTTGTCTCCCCCAGCCGGGCTAGATGTGCTTTAGCCGGTTCTCTCTGCTCACTTATGGCTTGGGTTTTAGGTTTTGGCAGCAGTGGTGGTGGCGGCTTGGGCGGGAATGAGAGCCACATGTCGAGTGCTGAACCCTGCCTGCAGTGAGCTGGATTATTTCAGGGAAAACCCTCTGCTTCGAGCACATTTCTCCTCTACTCTGTCACCGAGCAGAGTCCCGCAGAGATTCATGGGCCCTGCTCATTACGGTGTCAGCACAGTTAACTGGAGACTTGGCAAGCCACGTGTGATGTCATCACTGAAACTAAAACGGTGTACGATTTAAATTTTATTACGCCATTATTGGACGAGAGTCGTGAAGTCAGATCAGCTGCACTGGCTGCATTGTTTAGGAGAATGTGATGATTTATTAGAAGTGTGTGCAACTCTGTGCAACTCAAATGTACTGAATTAAAAAAAAAAAAAAAAAAAAAAAAAAAAAATATATAAAATTCATTTAGAAACGTAATTTTATACATATTGAAAAAATTTTTAACACTGCATTCAGCACTTAGTTTTGAGCAGACTGTAGTAAAAAAGTATTATATATATATATTATATTTATTTCATACTAAGTATAGCTTAAATCTATGAACATATTTACTGACAGATAACTCCAGACCTACTGATATAACAAATGCATTAAACTTTATTTGGAGTATTGCTTGTGCACAATTCATATTTCTTGTTAATAAGCCTAAAATGCGTGTTTATGTCCCTTTTAATGAGGATTGTGAAATATTATCCTTTTAAATGCTGAATATTTAAAGTGTATCTAAAGAATTCTTGCAATAGTTCCACTTCAACAGAATCAGATATACTAAGTATGTGTTTAATTGGACTTCTGCACAATTAAAGTGCATTAAGTACAACATTAGTTGGTCCAGGTTAGCAGACTCTAAGTATACCAGTATATAAAAGTACAATTGCATAGCATTTTGTTAAGTACATAAATATGAAAATGAATTTGTAAAATACTAACAATGTAATTGAAATACATTTAAGTATATTTATTTTTCACTAGGATCATATTGATTATAAAAAAACAGACACCAAAGTACTTTATCTAGATTAAATACTAGCCCCAAATTAATTTTAAAATTTAAAATTAAATTGAGCTGCAGTATTTGAAATAATACAATACTAATCAAATGAATGTGCTAGAAATAAAGCACATTTAAAGGGATTGTAGATCCCTGATTTGGACTGAAATGTGTGTTGGGAGTGTGTGAACACAACCACCCTACAATGATAAAGATCCACAAGTATTTTTATTAAATTAAAAGAAGAATAAGTTGCCCCTTCTGTAATCAAGCCATTCTCAAATGCATGTCGGTGTGACGAGGCCACTCCCACAATAGATGATTGACAACAGCGTGTCACACAGACTGAACTGGTGTCTTGACTCAGCCCCACCCTGAGTGAGCCGTCATCAGACCGAGACGCAGAGACAAGCAAGACTCCTAAGAGATTGAGGTGTTTTGTTGTTGAATGTATTAATGAACATAGAAGTAGTCATTTACTCCCGACATCTGAGAGACTGAAGACGTGGAGGATTAACGTTACGTTTGGTTCTGAAGGGAAATGTGCTTATGTTCGCGCAAATCATTCACGATCCAGTCTCACCTACAGAAGCAGTGAGTATAATGTCTTTTAATGAATCTTTGTACATGTCCTTTCCTAATAATGTGCTAATTAGCAAGTTTCACTATGAATACGGCTGAAAAAAGATCCTCTGAGACCGCCTCTGAAAAGAGGGGTGGAGTCAGTTTGTGAAGATTCAAAGGGGAAGTAAACAGAACAGAGTGGGTTCTGAAGAGCTGTTTTTGACAGGGGACAATAAGTGTTTTTTACACTATCTTTGAGAAATTTGAAAGCAATCTGTATTACAAACTTTCCATTAAGACCCCAAAGAATCATATTAGCTAGTGGATGACTCCTTTAATAAAACTGCATAAAAAAGAGTATATATTAGGAATTATTAGGATTGGAGATGTCAAATGTATTGTCTGAGCTTAAATTATCTCAAACTTATCCTGCTTAAATTTCAATTAAAAGTAAGGCACGTTCATGAATTAAGCCCAGGTATGTCATATACCCATATACCGATTTAACAATATATTTGTAACTGTAGTCATTGCAGATAAAAGTTAGCCAAATGATCTCCTCCCAAAAATATTTAATATGCCTTGTTTTGTTTATGTTTTGAGCCATCTGTCAAAGTGAAAAGATCATCTAGATCTTGTTATGTTAGACAGATTATCCTGCCCCATCCTTGTGACTCTTGCACTACACCTGTACCACTATGTTTCCCTTGCACCTCTTTTTTAAATTTTTTTATTTTTTACTCCTAGTATAATTTATACCTGTATATAATGTTGATAGTAGTGTATGTATATTACCTTTTGTAAATTGTCTATTGCCTTCATATCCATCACTTATCCATAGTACCTCTTACATTGTATGTATGCATAATGGTGGACGTCCTTGTTGCATGTCTAGAGAGCATAACATCTCAAAATTCCTTGTATATGCAAATATACTTGGCCAATAAAACTGATTCTGATTCTGATTTGATCTTTTGGTTGTAGTTGTAAACCTGACAAGATCAGACAAACCTTGTCTAAATATTGATTTGGGGACTCAAGGAAATTCTTTTTTGTTGCCTTAGTGAAGCGTCATAAATCAGACTGTCTTCCATTATTACTGGCAGCTAAACTCCAGTTTGTGAAGATGACTGCTCCAAGAATGTTTCCAGGTCCTGGCAATAGACGGGACGAGGAAAAAAGTCTGATTAATTGTATTAAAAATACATTCTAAATTGTAAATTATTATTGCAATTTAAAATAACAGGTTTCTATTTAAATATATATTTATAGAGATATATTTCTATGATGCAAAGCTGAATTTTTAGCATCCTGATTTGCTGCTCAAGAAACATACTCATTATCATCAATGTTGAAACGAAAAATTTTTCAGAACAGAAGATAGAAATCTAACATTGTAGATGTCTTTGCTGTCACTTTTGATCAATTTAATATGTACCTACTGAGAAGCATACATGTAAAAGTGAATTTGTTGTGCGTTCAAGTCTGAGAAATTGTGTTCAGGGAGCAGAGAGCAGTACATTTTTATCAGTAGCTGAAAGACATTTATTCTAGGTCACAATGCAATAAATAAGGAATTATTGACGACAGGCCGTTGAATTATTAGAAAAATAATGCACACCCGAGGTGGTGATTCGCGGAGTGGCCGTTACACCTCGGGTGTGCATTATTTTTCTAATAATTTAACGGCCCGGAGTCAATTATTCCGCTTATACTACGGTTGCCACACCTCAAG
>JAUMHG010000045.1:16299259-16314436 GCA_032359395.1 Enteromius anoplus | reverse complement strand
TATATGCAAGGGTTTGTATTTATAAATTCATAAACACATATATTATTTGAACAAAAACATGTATTTTTAAGTAAATTAATCTCAATTAATTGTTTGACAGCACAATATATATGTATGTGTGCGTGTGTGTATAAGAAACTTATCTTATTTTATATATTTTTTTAATCATTTGAAATAATCTTTGGGCCCCCGGTTGAGGTTCCTCCTTTAAAGAACACCCTAAAATCCACGCAACCACTTAACAATGTGTTAAGACCACTCAAAACACCAACAACCCGAGAACCGGTGCCCAGCAGGTATTATGTCACGTGAAAACTCAGCTATAACTTGAGGGTGTTACACCACAGCAGGTGTGCCTCTCTACTTCCAGTGACACACACTCCTCCATCCGGACCGACAGGATGTCTACCTGGAAAAGATTCATTCAAGCTGCATGATAAGCTATAGTTTCATGTTCTAGTCATTGAGAATGAAGGTTGGCCTGCATTCCTCACAGTCTACGTGTTACGGTGAGGAATGAGAGATTAAGCATGCCAGACTTCCAGCGAGTGCGTCAGCACGACTGCCATTCAACGCCCCGCTGACTATCACTCACCACCAAACTCTTCACAATCCCTCAAATGCAAATCCTGATCTGCCTCATTTTTCACCTCTAGAGGCAAACCTGTGCAGTGAGCCTAAGTTTATTTTCTTAACTAAGTGTTAGAAGCTTGTAGAAACATGAAACCAGTTTTTTCTTTCACTTAAAGAGATCGCTTACGCAAAATTAAAATTTCTGTCATCAGACACTCGCCACATATTTTTCCAAGCCTGTCTGATTTTCTGGTTTTCTATGAATGTTCATGCACCTCTTTTCCATACAGTGAAAGTGAATAGTAAAAAAACACACACATATTACAGCTTTCAATCATAGAAACTGATAAGTGAATGTGAACTCAATATCCCATTGCTTAAAAATACAGTCTGCATTAACAAAGTAAAGCACCTGGATGGAAGGAGACGCTTGTGTAAGGTAAGATACATGCTATAGGAGACAGTTGTCCTATATTTAAAATGTATTTTTAACATGTTAAATGTTTTCACCTCTTTAGTCAGACACTATTTTGAAATCAATTTGCAATCTGGGATTATTATAAGAAGGTTTACATAGTGAAGATTTTACTAAACATGAACTTTTTTTACCCCTGTGTTTTTGAAGGGTTTCACATGACAACAATGTGAATAATTGGCAATTCTCATGCACATAGAGCCAACAGATGGCCAGTAGTCACTTTGTAAAGAAACGCTAAACACCTGCACGCATATAAGGTCACCGTTTTCCAAGTTTTCAAAGCCCTTGCATTTAAAAGTTTGCATTTTCAGGCCCAACGAAGCGTGTTGTTGTTGCATAAAAAGTGTCACGTTGAGTTGAAAACAGCGTCATGTAAGCGTAAACTATACTAAAATATTCCTCTTAAACTAAAATGAAATTATTCTTAAAAAAAAAAAAGTTTGAAGTCTTAACTTAAATGAATAAACCAAATGAGTAATGCTGCGTTCAAACCAGACGCGAATGAAGCGTTAAGCGCAAGTGATTTACAGGTTAAGTCAATACAAAGACACGATTAGACATCCTGCGGCGCGATTCGCGCGAATTAAGCGGAGCGAAAAAAGCTCGAGTTGAAAAATCTGAAAATTCGGGCCGCGTTAACCAATCAGGAGCTTGCTCTAGTAGTGACGTGAATACTAGCAAGCGGAGGCAGAGTTCAGAAACTATGGAAGACAAAATCATCGTTGCTGTATGTGGAGGAGCTTTACCACACATCTTCGTACTTTAATAGAAACAGGAACAAAAAGGAAATAAATACTATATTCATTAACCCCTTAACTGTCACCGTTCCGAATACGGGACACCTACATTTTTTTTTAATATATGTCCTGAATTACATCTTTTTAAGCTTGTATAGTACTTTTTCATGTGTTTTCCCGAAAATGGGGGTGACAGTTAAGGGGTTAAACCAAAGTTTGCCTTTTAGATATACACAAAACTAATTTGACCTCCTGTTTAACCACCACAAAGACTGGAAGCGCCTGACAGAAGCCCCTCCCATGACGCGAATAAAGCGAATTTCACACGCTAATGAAGCGAGTAAAATCTAAATTTTCAAGCGTCCAACTACGTGCGAAAATACCGCGGTTTTATTTGCCAGGGTGAGTCAACCATGTAAAGTTTTTGTGGACGGGTTGAATTTTCCCCTCCTTATAGAGTTGTTTACAGTGACAGCATCTGATCTGGGATCTGCTGTGAAGCAACACGCCTTCCAGTCCAGCCCAGTCCTGATTACAGGACGTCCCAGAGCTAATAACAGGCTTGGCCTCCCCTCGGTTCCTGTAGCCAAGGAGCTGTAATGTTCACGTTAGACACACACACAGTGTCATTATGCTCCACCCTGAGCCTACAGAGGCGGCCAGCCTGTCATTTCACCAACACATCACAGGCAGGGGAGCGGGGTCTTACACCACGGCCCATACCACTCCAATAAACGAAAGCTTGGAGTGGGAGGACACAAGCGTCAAGAAACTTTACTGACCCAAGATAAGAAAAAAAAAAGGAAACTGATTTCATAATGTGACTAAAGATAACTCATCAATAGTGAAGCCTCGTTCCTGGGGGATTTTGGTGTGATTTATTATGATGCATTGGCTTGCATTGAAGGGGGAACCTGTGCCATATAGTATCTATTGATTATAATTTCATGGGGATGGTAAACATCCATCCTAATGACTGCATAGCAACACTCTAAAAACGCTCTGAAGTCAATCGCAGCCACATCACAATCGTCCTCTGTTGCGAGGCAGTTTGTGCACTGCTCTTTCTTAATGAATGTAAAAACCTTTCTATATATCACAAATGAACAATATAATCACACTCTGACCTGGTTCTTTTTTTTCTGTATGCTTTAATGAATGCATGAATACACTAACGTTCATAAGACTGTGCTTTAAGAAAAAGAAGGGAAAAAGTAGGTCTATCCTGTTACTGGATTATTGTACAGTACAATATTGTGAAATATTAATAAAAAACTAAGTTAACATCTGTTTTCTATTGAAGCAGATTTTACAGTGTGATTTATTTGATGCAAAGCTGAATTTCCAGCATTATTACTCTAGTCTTTAGTCTAACGTGATCCTTAAGAAATTATTCTAATTTGCCAATTTGCAATGTCTTTGTTGAACCTAATGATTGTTTCCTAATCATTTTGTTTGTACTAACTGAAAAAAAATATAAATGTATTTTTCTTCATCTTTTGACTGCATTTATTATACATTAAATATTTTATTTTCAACCATTTTTAACACCTATTTTCTATTGCTATGTAATTTCAGCATCATTACTCCAGTCACACAGTTTTTTTCCAAAAATGAATGATATGATGATTTTTTTATTATCCATAGTTTTGTGTAAACCGTGATGCATTTCTCTGAATATTTATTTGGAATAGGAATCTTTTGTAACACTGTGTCTTTATTATTGTTTTTGAATCTTCTCATTATTTCAATAATTGAACGTGTTCTTGCTGAATAAAGGTTTTCATTTCTGAAAAAAAAAATGAATTAATGAGCTTTGTGAATATAAACTTGACGTTTGGTTTTTAAAACATAAAAGTGTTCAGTTCAAAAACTTTCTGATGCAATTAAATGTATCCTTTCAGCAAAACTAATTGGTTTGAGTGGATTTATTATAGTCGTCTTAATGTTTGCGTCTACTAAATTCAAGGAAATTAAAAAGCACTGGATTCGGGCGCCTCTCATGAAACAAGTCAGGTTTCACGTTCAGAGCAAACTAAATAAATGAAGTCCAGTTAAGAAACTCAAATCAATTTGTGACAAAATGTTTAACAATTGCGCCGCATTAGATGATTGCAGGACTTAAACCGATCAATTTAGTGAGTGTAATTCCACGACTGAATTCACAGACGCAGGGAAAATCGCAGATGTTTGGTGAGTTAAAGATCACAGAGCGGCTTAGAGATGAACAGAGGGTTCGAAGAGATACAATTACACGCCTGCATCATCAGCATCTCCTCCTCTGCATTAGTCTGTGTGCGACACTGTGGCCTTTAGTGGGGCGATGCGAGCTTCGTGTGGGCCTCATCATGAATAAAATAATGTTGGTATTTTAGCTGCGTTGAGTGCAGGGAGGGAACTGGAGCAAGAGAATTGCGGCGAGGTTCACGGCTGTTTTTTCCGCAGGCGTGGAGCGTGAAACGCGCTAATGTGATCTGACAGTTCTGGAGCAAGTAGAGGAGGGCTGGACAGAAAAAGGAGGAGAGAAAAAGAGGGGCAATGAGGAGAAAGAGAGGGGGAGGGAAGACAGCGAGAGTCCAGGAGAGATGGGGGATGATGTGGATGAGTGTTATGTATTGAGGTCATGAATGCAGAAGGCTTGATCTTTTGTGACCTCTGGAGTCCCTCTCTTTTTCTTTAAGTGATTAACCCTTTGTTTGCGGAGCAGCGAGGTCGCTCGGTGAAAGTCAGTGTGTGCAAACATCGGCGTGGTGCGATATGCCCGATACGTTTTTGTTTTTTTGTAGTTAAGATATATTCACTCATTCGTTAAGGGCTCTTTGTTCTTTGTTGAAATGTCAATGGTGGCATCGAACCGTGAAAGAAAGGTTCAACGTCATCTGACATTTTTAACTTCGTCTGACATAGTGATGAAAACGCTTATCTGACAGAAGAAACCCTGGTTGTCTCCTTAGTTTACGGATTTTCAGGTTTTTCCACAAGTAATAAAAGTATGAAAAACAGTAAACAAGTTTCACCCAAATTTAATGAATGACATTTAAACACTTTTATTTTTTTGTTTACTAAAGATGATTTACTATTGACATGAAAATGAAATATTGTGTGATTATTTCTTAGGAAATGATCTTGTATATATTAACAGTAGTGATCGTAGTCGCCTATCACATACACTTAATAGTAAATAATATGATAATAGTAATTACAATGTCTAAACCAAACTTTTATTTTGACGGGTTGCTGTGAATAGATGTCTGTGTGTATGATATAACGCTGGTTTTACTCAAATGAAATGGTAAAATGCAGGTGAAGTGACGTTGGAGATGTTGTTTATATGTTATGTTCTTACTGAGATGACATGCAATCAATGTTTATAGCTACAAATTTGCAATAAAGTTGCAATTTAGTAGCTACATTGAAAATGCATACATTTTTATACAATAACACACACTATAGTTAACATTATAATCATGCACTTTAGCATGTTAGTGCTAACATATCAGTTCAAGATTAAAACATGATGATTTACTTTCTAAACACACTATTTGTATATACAGGCTATTTGATCATCCCGGGTCACCATTGACTTTCACTGTATGGAAAAGAGCAGTTTGAACATTTTGCTTAATTTCTCTTTTTCTGTTCCATGAAAGAAAAAAAGTGTAAGTGCAATTTTTATGGCTAAGCTTTTCCTTAAAAATAAATGAAATCATCTTAAGTTGTTTGTAGCAGATTATGCATAATACATGTATACCGTAACCGCAATAAAGCATATTTGAGTTAACATGCCCTAATATCCAGTGCCAAGTGCAGATTTTCCATGCCAGTAGTACTCTATATCTATTTTTCAGCGCTTAATAGGGTGAAGACACTTCCTCTAACTACTATTAGTGACAGAAGAGGTTATTAAATATTTGATTCGCTGTTTTAATTATTCATCAGATTTGTCATAATCACATTTATCATGTTACGTTAAAGTTGGGTTTTACACTGTTGAGTCAGATGTTGGCTGTTGGTGTGAATCCGAGTACTTGAGACGCTTCCCAAAATCTTGCAGTCTTGGCAGCTTCTCAACACTCCTCCCGCCCCGTGCCAAGAAATAGCAACACCTGCAGAACTGAAACTCCCATTGCTATGCATTTCTCATGAAAATCTCGAATAATTCAACTGTATGGCATGAATGGCCACGCTCAAACAGGGAGAAGTTTGCATGTTTAAGGAGCCAGATGAGGCACATTTTATGAACTTACAGGGAATTTAGTGCAAGCACACCTAAGAGAAAAAAAAACAAACACCATGCTTATTATATCATGATATATTAATCTACTAAAAATACTTTAGAAGTGCAATTAATACATATAATAATCCACATCTTAGATCATGATTTTAATTTTAAAGTACGGAAGAGGATTAGGGCCAAGCAACAACAAAAAAATGTAATCATTTCGAGATTAAAGTCGTTAAATTTAGAGAAAAAACTCGTTAAATTCAGAGAAAAAAAGTCGAAATAAAATGTTGAGAATAAACTCGTTAAATGTAGAGAAAAAACCCTCATGTTTGAGAAGTAAAAGTGCAGAACAAAAGACTTGTTTTGGAGCGTGCCCGTCAGTGCCTCCCATGGCGTAGTTCGTAGAGTAATATGCTTGAGTAAAACATGCGCGATTGATTGAATCCATTTCTTGCCGAACTCTTTTTCCTTCCTTAATTATAATATCCAGTCATGGCACAGTGTTTCATCTGCATTTCTAACTCTACTTTAAATCGCCATGGAGTCTGTGGTTTGATTGGAGGTATAGTGCTATATGGAGAGCTTGTCCCCCAATAAGGCAGCACACAGGCTAGTTCTTCATGTAAATATAAAATAGGCTAATTTACATTCTATGTTATTATCACATCCTATTAATACACAACAATACTGGTCTATAAATCTAATTATCTAGCTACTATTTACAATTTAAAAGATCTGCTACTTTTACATAACGTAAATAAAATGGCTATTTTTATTTAGTGGCACATATATAAAAATGGGCTGATTTCATTTACACTGTAAATAGCATCTATGGTAGAGGATTGTTCTCACAGCGCTGTTCAGCGCTCGCCTGATCGAGAGGAGTAGCACGTTTGATCTGAGCTCGCGCAGGCGCTGTCTTTAGACAGAATTACGGTCTGTGCAGCGCGCTTCCTGTGAGTAGAGCTCCTTCACATTTGCTGGTTCAGGAATTCTCGTGCGGTAAAGAAATGACAGCACGTATGAAAACATTTCAATAGACAAGCGGCGGGCCGGGCGTTTCAAATTCATCCACTGCTGTATTTGGCCCACAGCTGGCCTTTGGACACCCCTGCCATAGATGCTATTTACAGTGTTAATGAAATCAGCCCATTTTTAGAGATGTCACTAAATAAAAATACCTATTTTATTAACGTTATGTAAAAGTAGCAGATCTTTATCATAACAAGTCTTTTGTTCTGCACTTTTACTTCTCGAAATATGAGGGGTATTTTTCCTAAGGTTGAACGACTTTTTTCTCGTTATTTAACATCTTTTTTTCTCGAAATTTAACAACCTTAATCTTGTAATTTAACGACTTGTTTCTCATTATTTAACAACTTTTTTTCTCAAATTTTAACGACTTTAATCTCGTAATTCAACAAGTTTATTCTCAACATTTTATTTAGACTTTTTTTCTCGTTATTTAATGACTTTTTTCTAGAAATTTAACGACCTTAATCTTGTAATTTAACAACTTTTTTCTCATTATTTAACAACTTTTTTTCTTAAAATATAACGACTTTAATCTCGTAAATTAACGAGTTTATTCGCAACATTTTATTTAGACTTTTTTTTTGTTATTTAACGAGTTTTTTCTAGAAATTTAACTACTTTAATCTTGTAATTTAACGAGTTTATTCTCAACTTTTTATTTAGACTTGTTTTTCGTTATTTAACGACTTTTTTCTCGAATTGTAACAACTTTAATCTTGTAATTTAGCAAGTTTATTCTCAACTTTTTATTTAGACTTGTTTTTCGTTTTTTAACGACTTTTTTCTCGAAATTTAACGACTTTAATCTTGTAATTTAACGACTTGTTTCTCGTTATTTAACGACTTTTTTCTTGAAATTTAATGACTTTAATCTTGTAATTTAACGAGTTTATTCTCAACTTTTTATTGCGACTTTTTTCTCGTTATTTAATGACTTTTTTTCTCAAAATGTAACGACTTTAATCTCGTAATTTAACGAGTTTATTCTCAACATTTTATTGCGACTTTTTCTCATTATTTAACGAGTTTTTTCTCATAATTTAACGACTTTAATCTTGTAATTTAACGAGTTTATTCTCAACTTTTCTTTTGACTTTTTTTCTAGAAATTTTACGAGTTTTTACTAGAAATTTAACGACCGTAATCTTTTAATTTAACGGGTTTATTCTCAACTTTTTATTTAAATTTTTTTCTCAAAATTTAACGACCTTAATCTTGTAATTTAACGATTTGTTTCTCGTTATTTAACGACTTTTTTCTCAAAATTTAATGACTTTAATCTTGTAATTTAACGAGTTTATTCCCAACATTATATTGCGACTTTTTTCTCATTATTTAATGAGTTTTTCACGTTATTTAACGAGTTTAATCTCGAAATGATTTACATTTTACATTATTGCTTGGCCCTTAATCCTCTTCTGTATTAAAGGGAAAATGTCCTATTAAAAGTAAAATTCTTGGAAATAAAATATATTATAGTTGGCATTCTCAAAAAAAAAAAAAAGAAAAAAGAATATTAATACAAACATGCTTCACTTTTGATTTATATTTAACATTTGTTCATCCACCAGATGTCATATGGTACAACTAACAATGTCAAGAAATAAATATGGAAAACATCAAATTATAGAAAGGATCCTCATGCTGGTAGAATTCTAAATAATTTGACAATTTTATGACAAGTAAAAAAATAGACTAAACTGCAAAATGTCATGTGGTTCAACTCCCTAAAACCATAATGATATTTATGAAATAATAATAAATCATTCATTCATAATTTATTACATTTATAAAAATATATTTTACTGTAAAAATGAGATTGAAAATATTATTCGATTTTGTTTTCTTTGTTACACCACATTATACTTTTAGATCACTCATAGTGACTTCATAATTCAGTGTATGTTTGTATTAATATTCAAAATAGTCTCTCAATCCGTATGAGTTTGTGAAGTAGCATACATAGTCATTATCAAAGAAAGCAAAATGCTTAAACATAGTTTTAATGGTTTTACTGCATTATAGCGTGTCACACAGCTTCTGAAAGTGTCCAGTCTCAGCGGAATGAACAGACTCACACACTCAGTGCAGTGCAGGTGTGTGTGTTTGACTCCTGAAGTCAGTTAGTTTGTTTCTGAATGGACGTTTGCTTCAGGAATCCTGACTGAGGTGATTTATGGGAATGTGACCGAGGGCTGTTCCTGTGCTTGGGGTGGAGAGGTTAACCACGCATCCCTGCATTTTCTCTCATTCAAACCATTGTCACCAATTTCCCAAAACTGCTCCAACCTCTACAGAGCCACAGATGAGGAACACGAATCAAAGAAGTGATGCAAACCTCAGTTCTTTACAACACTACAATAAGTTATTCACGTGCTGGTTTCGGTCATTAAGTTGAGTTTTGTTCTGATGCATCATGCTCCTGGTGAGTCACGGTTTTGATGAATATATTTAAGGCTTCTTTTTGAGAGTTCCCTGAGGCAAATCACCTGATAAAAGATCCTAACAGGTATTAACGGTAACGCTTCCTTCACAAGTCACAAGCCTAACCCATGGACAGAATTGTTTTCTGTATTGAATTCATGTCTCGGTGCAAATAAAGGGTGTCTGGAAGGAACAAGAGCAGGCCTGGGAGTGTCAAACATCTCTCTGCAGTTCACTGCTGCCCTCTGCTGGCTCGAACCAACAACCTTTTCTTTTCTATAACCATTTCAAATACTGTAAAAGAAAACATATAAAATAAACTTTTGAAAGATAGATTTTAATAGCTCTATAATATTTGATATATAAAACCATGTCCATTATTTTGTCCAAATTTTGCTATATGAACACAATTTAAATGTTTTGTTTTTTTATGCTTTACCAATTTAAAAAGGGTTATTTAAAAACATTTAAAAATGCAAATAGGTTATTACAAAGAATATTCTACACACTGCAATTATATCAAAATCCACAGTTTTGATCAAATATTTATTTTGGGACATATGAATAATACTTATGAATTAATGAAGATATACATGATAAATATTGTCTGTTAATTATGAGAGGCATGTGAAAAAGGTAATAAGCAATTACACGCTGAAAATATTTGTAAAGTTTTACTCAAGTAAAATAACTTTTGTGTAGAAGCAAATATAGATCAGTAGCTGGAGAAGCAGGTTAAACAACAAAAAAACATCAGCCTTTACACACGCACTCTTAATTCTATTCTATTGGTTTTCTTTTTTTTTATTAAAAAAGTGACAATCAAACACTAGAATTGTTCTGTCTAGTGGTTTTCTTTTTATTTATATATAAAAATAGTAATAATACATAGACCATCTAACACTAGCTCTCCATATTCTATTTCTATTTCGTCTACTATTTATTCTTTTTATTTATTATATAAAAAAGAAGCTTGCCACATGTAGTGTGTTTAACTTACAGGGTCTTGTCACAGCATTGCTCTTGGTTTTGTTTGCTTCTGTTGTCCTCGTTTGTAAGTCACGTTAGATAAAAGCGTCTGCTAAATGACTAAATGTAAATATAAAGCATCACAATGTTTGAGGATGCTGCAAAATGAACGCATTTCATATCTTTGATACTTGGAATGTTGATCTTTTTTTTTTGTTGACTTTTGACTTTTCTTAATGAAATTGTATTTTTATCTGTTTCTAAAAATGAAATTGCTACATTTTATTCAGGATGCCACACATTAATAACAAATGGAATCTGTTAGAATTTTCAAATGTACAGAGAAAAAAAATATTTTTATTAATTGGGCTGATAGTGATACTCATATATTTTCTTTTGTTTTGGAAACGACACCAAGTCTCTCTGTGCAGAAATCATAAGCAAAATATTTTTCATTAAGAAGAACTTATTTGTAAGAACTAAATAAACAATAATGAAGATAACAATAAATAATCTATAAATCAATTGCTGCTTTTTCGCCCGCAGAGAGATAACCCTAGATTTTTTTTTTTTTTTTTTTTTCATTTGTAGATCATCTGAAGCAAAACAGTGAAAATCTTTCAGAACTTATTATTTGTTTAAAAATGAAATGTATTACACATGAGTGAATAAATCTATATATATATAATTATTGAATTTACTAGTGTCAAGTTTGTGTTTTTTATGTGAGCTATGGCTTCTAACCTTTAAAAAATAAAAACTCATTATTTTATGACATCAATTACTGCTTTATTTAATCAGTAACAGTCTAAATGTTATTTGAAGGCTGTTTTACATTTAATTGAATTAGAAGTGGGCTAACAGCGCCCCCTGCCGGATAACCCGCGCGCGCGCTCTGTTCACTCTCACACACACCGAATGCGTTAGTATTCTGCATGTGCTTCCAGTCATTAAATGCAGTGATACAAAACAGTCAATTATCTAATCATCATTCAAAACTTTGCTTCAAGAATGAGCACACTGCTAAATAGAATTAATCACTACACCGTGAGCACATTGAATTAACTCATTTCTCTTATGGTAAGAAATACTGGCATTATTTTTCAGATCGGCCGATGCTACTTACACTTACAGTTAAAGCCATTATAACATTGTGCATCTCTTTTATAAAACCACCTAAAACATACATTTCACATACCATATTTGTGCTGTCAAATGATTAATCATGATATCAAAAAAAAGATGTCTTTACTTAATGTATTTTTTTATACTGTGTATATTTATTATGTATATATAAACACAAACACATGCATGTATATATTTTATAATATATATATTTAAATATATATATACACTCACCTAAAGGATTATTAGGAACACCATACTAATACAATGTTTGACCCCATTTCGCCTTCAGAACTGCTTTAATTCTACGTGGCATTGATTCAACAAGGTGCTGAAATCGTTCCTTTCCTGGCCCATATTGATAGGATAGCATCTTGCAGTTGATGGAGTTACCCTTTCAGTCGAATCACTTTAACGTTACATGTGGGAACTCGCCAGAGAGACTAGCTTTATGCAAAAGGCCAATGAATATTGGCATGCACTTGATTGCGCTCAGGTGCACCTCATCACTGCTTGAGTATAAGAGCGCACGAGCAGAGTGCACATGCAGCTTTTCACTTCAGAGCCTTGGTCGTTCGGAGCTGGAGATCCCCTTGGCTTTATTGAAGTTGACGGTTGATCTACTGAAAAGAGTTCCTGCGATCGTTTGCTCTTTTGTCGGTCAGCGTTTACTGGGCAGCTGTCCGCGATTACTGCGAGTTGGTGGCTTTTTTCAAAGCCGGCTGTGCCAACCTTTTGCATTCCAGCGAGTAAAGACCTATTGAGTGCACAGAGTTGCCGTGAAAGGTCTTCCCTGGGCAACTCGGGAATAAGAGCAAATTTTTCACTGTCGGTGAAGCGTTCTCCGGAATGTCTTTCCGACCGTGCAAATTTTGGTGCGGGAGTTTCCTCACCTCTGTAGACGGACACGATCACTGGCTCACGTGTCTGGGTCGAGAACACGCAGAGAAAGCTTTCGTGGATGGGTCATGCGTTCATTGCAAGCGGATGCCAATGGCTACGTTTTGGTCCCGCCTCTCGTTCGCGAGGCGGCTCACTTCGCGTCCTTCAGCTTGTTAAACCATAATAGTTTTTTAACTGCCGTGCCGAGGTGCCTGGCGGACCTCCAAGTGCCTGTACAGAATGTTCCGTCCGGTGTAAAAGCCCCGCGGACTTCTGCCGCACCGCTTAGTCCTGTAACGGTTTGGAGGTGCCGTGTGTGCCTTCAGCAGACCCCTCGCGGCTGGATGATTGGTACCTGGGGTTCCTTTCCCTCCAGTGCCTTTCTTCTCGGAGGTGCATGTGGAACTGACCAGCTTGTGGCGAATCCCGTTTTCGTCATGCCTGTGCTCAAGCTCCTATACCCTCGCTGCTCTCTCACCTAGGGGGTACGTGGCGGTCCATCAGGTCGAGCGCGCTGTTGCGGTGCATTTATGTCCGTGCTGTGCTTCGGCCTGGCCGGGCCGGTCACGGCTCCCATTTGAGGTATGTGGGCCTTCATCCGCTCTCGCGGGCAGGGCCTATTTTGCTGCCAGGCAGGCTGCCACCGCCTTGCATGCTGTGGCAACTAAGGCTAAGGCAGGAACTCCACGCCGCAACCGACTTCGCTCTCCGGATGACAAAGGTCGCCGCGCGTGCCCTTGGCCAGGTGATGTCCACAGCTGTGGTCCAGGAGCCACTCCTCTTGCTGGAACTGGCACAAGTGGAAGACGTTAACAAAGCACTTCCTCCACGCTCCGTCTCCCGGGTCGGCCTATTCGGCGACACTGTCGAGGACTTGGCCCAGGAGTTCTTGACAGTTCGGCAGCAGACCAAGGCAATGTCACACATTCTGCCTCGGAGGGCCAGCCAGTCTCCAAGTGCGCCCAGACCTCCTGCTATGACCCCCGCTGCGGCACAGGATGCTAAACCATTGCACATGCAGCTTTTCACTTCAGAGCCTTGGTCATTCTGAGCTGGAGATCCCCTTGGCTTTATTGAAGTTGACGGTTGATCTACTGAAAAGAGTTCTTGCGATCGTTTGCTCTTTTGTCCGTCAGCGTTTACTGGGCAGCTGTCAGCGATTACTGCGAGTTGGTGGCTTTTTTCAAAGCTGGCTGTGCCAACCTTTTGCATTTCCAGTGAGCAAAGACCTATTGAGTGCACGGAGTTGCCGCGCAAGCAGACCTCCTGCTATGACCCCCGATGAGGCACAGGATGCTACACCAGCGGCCCATCTATGCAGCCCGAAGATGTTGGGGGTTGCTCTTCAGGGGACAACGCTGAAAACAGCGCTTCTGACTGCGCTGGCTTCCTTTAAGAGGGTAGCGGACCTGCAAGCCTTCGCTGTCGACGAAGAGTGCCTAGAATTCGGCCCGGCTGATTTTTACGTGATACTGAGACCCCGGCCTGGATACATGCCCAAGGTTCCTACCACACCTTTTTCACGATCAGGTAGTGAACCTGCAAACTCTGCCCTGGGAGGAGGCAGACCCAGCCTTAGAGTTGTTGTGTCCTGTACTCGCATTGCGCCTCTACATTAACCGCACTCTGAGCCTCAGACGCTCCCAGCAGCTCTTTATTTGCTATGGTGGACAGCAGAAAAGTGAATGCTGTCTCCAAACAGAGCTTGGCTCATTGGGTGGTAGAAGCCATCTCCCTGGCTTATCTATATAAGGGAGAGCCATGCCCCTTAGGACTTAGAGCTCACTCAACAAGGAGTGTTGCCTCATCCTATCCGCCTCCCTAGCAGATATCTGTAGGGCTGCGGGTTGGGCGACACTCAACACCTTCACCAGGATTTACGACCTTTGCAAAGAGGCCGTGTCCTCCCGCGTCTTCAATGAAGACAAGCAGGTAAGTGGGAGACTGACGGTGCCGGCTTGCTGCGCCACTCCCACAGGATCTGTGCGCTATTTTCTCTCAGTGTTCCCTTAATTGTGTGTAACCTGAGTCCTCCCTGCCCCACAGTACGGACCTAGCACGGAGTAGCTCTGGCTGTGCTTCCTCTGGGTCTCCTTCGCCCAATAGGTGTGGCAAAAAAAATTTCCTTACTTCCACAGTCAGCCAGAAGGATGTGTTTCCCTTCCATTATATACACAATCTTGCTGATATATTGCATTCATTTATTTCCACATGCGAGAACTGTGTGTGCTCCGTTCCCCCGACCACCTGCTTCAGTACAACTGGTAACCCTGTGGGTAACTGGTAGCCTGCATGTGCATTCCGCTTGTGTCCTCTTATACTCATGCAGTGATGAGGTGCACCTGAGCACAATTAAGTGCACGCCAATATTCATTGGCCTTTTGTATATAGCTGAAAGGCAATTGGTCTCTCTGGCGAGTTCCCATATGTAACGTCTCCATTCCCTCTTTCATATGAAATCCCGCATGTACTCATTTATGTGCCGTCCGTGCTGATACAGTGACCGCAAAAATGTCTCTGAAGCCGAATAGTAATCCTGCCAGCGGGGCGATGAATGTTCTCGGGGTGAGCCCTGAAAAAGCCCGTTGCTAAACTCTAGTCGACGGATCATTCTGTCATGAATCAGGATGTGAAGCGTTCGAGTTCATATGGAAAAAGGTTTATTCAGGCTCAGGGTCAGGACATGCAAAAATCCAATGCCGGCAGACAGAATCAGTGGAGGCAGAGAC
>JAUMHG010000045.1:16270958-16285166 GCA_032359395.1 Enteromius anoplus | reverse complement strand
GTTCCCCCCCCCCCCCCCCCCCCCCCCTCTCGCTCTTTTACGCAGAAACCATCCTTGTTCGTGTAAATCTGTTTGGCTTTCTGTGGTGCTTTCTCCTGACGTTTCCTCTTGAATACGCTGTGGATCTTTCACCACGTTATGCTATCACCTTTATAAAAACCTTTATACTGTGTGAGTCAATTTAAATTTTTTGTTTCAGTTGAATTATTTAGTCAAGTGATCGCTTAAATGCTGCCCGGAAAGTCTGACATTCGAATACTCTGATAAAGGAGTGATTTATTGATGCTTGATACAAAATACATGTCTTTAAAAGAAGTATATTTGATATACTTGAGTATATTTGAGGCTTTTATGGCTCATTTAGTGCAGTTAAGTTAAGAATAAGGAGCAAAAAATACCTCTATTCTTTTGTTGGTGCAATTGCTGATGTTTCTATCAAAAAATAAACTGATGCATTATAAAAAATAAAATAAAAGCTTTTCTGGCCTAGATGTTTTTTTTTTATTGTTTCCAGCCAAGATATCAAAAATTCTTAAATCAAGGATTTTCAAGACAAGTAAAAAATATTGTCTTGTTTTCAGGAAAAGAAGTCAAAACTAAGATAAGCAAAAATAATATTATTTCAAACAGAAAACAACTTTATTTTGCTTGTTTCAAGTAAAAATCATTCTTAGACCAATTAAGAAGCACAACATGAAGGTGGTTGGTTTATAAATATACTTTTGAATACTCAACTTTTTACAAACTTAAGCATTCTTCATAGCCTCTGATTCATTTGATTTTATTTCCTGCCCCTCAGTTTGACTCCCAAACTGAATCTTCAAAAAGAATCGGTTCTCAATAGAAGCGTCATGGTTCTCAGCCTCTGTCTGTGGTCCGTGCGGTTTATTTGGAGCAGCGGTGTTGATTGTACAGCTTCATTAGGAGTCTTCAGTGTTAGCTGATCTCACAGGCCTGACAGCGGGCGAGCGGGACAGAGGGAGGCAGGGGAGGAGGAAGGGAGGGTTAGTGTTTCTGCTGCTCTTGGTTTGAACCCGTTCTTCGCTAAGTCAGCCGTGACGCCACAGAAAGTGAGCAAGCACATTCCTCTCGCGGCCATGCCATTCACCGTTACTATGGCACCCACCCATCTGGTCGAGGATCCTGTTTTGGCCGGGGGAGGGTGTGTGTGTGTGTGTGTATACAGTGTTTGTTTGTCTTGGTGTTGTGGGAGTAGGGTCTTTCAGTCCATAAAATTAATTTTTAAATTGCCTGCTTGTTTTTCTACAAATGAAATCTGATGATTGTGTCCGAAGTTTCTTGAAAGTAATGTGGCATGACTTTTTAAATGCATTTAATATAATTCGACTGAGTGTCAAATAAATGCATCAGGCTCTGAATGAAAGACAAAAAGTTGGTGAAGAAATTATAGGTGAACCCACACCGCCTTAGTAACGTCAAAAAAAAAAAAAATTGTAGATGAATAAAAAACTTATTCATTATTTATTTATTAGGAGTAATTTGACTTCTTTGATTAGATAATACTTTTATTCAGAAAGGACGGATTCATGACAACTAAAGACATTTATTATGTTTAAAATATTATAGTTTGAATAAATGCTGTTCCTTTTAAACCTTGACAGGACAATATTCGGCTGAACTCTTTGACAATCTGGAATCTGAGAGTGCAAAATATATATATTTATGGTAGGATATCTAGGACATCGATAATTTTGACCCATATATATATTGTTAGCTATTGCTACAAATAGGCCTATACACAATATCCCAGTTTTTGCTATACTTTGAATCAAATAAATGCAGCCTCGGAGAGCATATAAGAAACGTGTTTCAAAAGCATTCCTGGTCAGTAAGAGTTTTAGTGTTTGAATGAATGTCCAGTAGATGTAAGAGCTGGCCAAATAATGGATCTAAAATGCAAATGTGTATGCCTGCGTCTGATCTTAATCTCTGTCTGTCTGTCTGTGTGTTTGTCTCAGATGACCAGGCTGAGCAGCGCTCTTGTCTTATTTGCGGAGACCGTGCTACAGGACTGCACTATGGCATCATTTCCTGCGAGGGCTGCAAGGGCTTCTTCAAGCGCAGCATCTGCAACAAGCGCGTCTACCGCTGCAGTCGCGACAAGAACTGCGAGATGTCGCGCAAACAGCGCAACCGCTGCCAGTACTGCAGGCTGCTCAAGTGCCTGCAGATGGGAATGAACCGCAAAGGTCAGCCAATACCCCCGTATCTGTCAGAACGCACAGCTAAAACCAGCTTGGAGGGGTTTTGCATGTTGGATTACCAGATGGTGGGAAACAAAGTCGACCTGGCCGGCTTGAGCTGGTTAACCAAAATGCAGCTTAAACTAGTGTGACCTGTCTTTTTTTCCTCTCACAATAGAGATCAGCATGACTGGCTGATCAGCATTTACTAGCCAAACCAGCTCTGGCCAGTCCGAACCTGAGCCTTTTCAACAGAGACATTATTGAGTCGTTCTGGTGCTATCCACCAATTGTGGTTGTTTCTAAACCGCATCTACCACCTATAGGTACAAATGGTGTACAATCCATTGAAACAATCACCACTGCCCTCTAGTGACCATACTAATAACACACAAGGGCAAAGCTCAAAATAGATACATGAAGACAAAATAGCACTTTTAACAGTGTCAAAGCTCTTCAAATAGAAGAATAGTGTCAGTAATGAATAATCACAGGATTAAACACTATATAAAATACTATATAATGTGAACCTTTTAAAAGAAGATTTAAATCTATTACACAAATATAACACGTTTGGGCAGTTCAGTCTTATTAAATGAACTGAACATCAATGAACTAATTATTAATGATATAAATATTATGTATTTAATCTGTGGTTACTAGTTTATAAAAGCAATAGCCGATCTGAAATGTGGTGATTTTACCACAGTGCATGCGCTTGACAACGACTCTTTTTTTTGTGGACAAATCCTTCAGGGGTTTATTGTATTACTTAAAGGTTTTTAGAGTCAAAACATCGATGCTAGAAAACTCACATAATAAGTCACTCATCAATACACGGCAAAGAATTCACGTTTTGTCCAAGAACACTGTCAAAGTATGAATTATCGAGCAATATTCCCAATCCACCTTCAGCTGTAACGTCTGCATTTCTTCCCTAAAGTTTTTGCATGCAGCATTAATTGTTTCTTCTTCTTTGGCTTACACAAAGTCGTTTATCTGCCGTTTCCATCTGAAGCGTTTCAGAATGTCTCATCTCGAAGGTAAATTTCTTGTTTGAATGGACATTCAGCTCATTATTTGCTTTTGTGTTTTTCAGCAATCAGAGAAGATGGCATGCCGGGAGGCAGGAATAAAAGCATCGGTCCTGTACAGGTACCCATAACCCCTAATTCGCTTTCATCACGCCAAAAACCACATCGACCTCTCCTGTCTCATGCAAAGCGATGCCCTGCCCTGATCTCTGCTCTTTACCGCTTGTCTATACTTGTATTTCTCTTCATTAGGACTTTTTAAATTAATTACTGCGTCCACTGCGTATTAAAGCAGCCGTGCTTTTTGCATGCATGCCCTCTCCAGGTGTGAATAGAGGAAATAGAGCTGATTAGTTTTGGCGAGCGGAGAAGAGTTTGGGGATTAATAGCCCAGCGTGCTGATAAACGGCCTTGTGACCTACAGCGTGATTTAAAGATGTTAATTTCATTAGAAGAGACGCTGTTCTCAAGGCCGGAGCTCCGTTGAATAGATTGCCTTGTCATTCTTGGCATTCATTGTCAGCTGACCTCATAAAATCTTTGTGTTTAGCTGCTTCTCAGCGTTTGCGTGAATAGGAGCGAATGTATTTAATTCCTCAAATGAGGGAATATGTTGTTTTGTGACCCCTAATAATTAAAAACATGGCCTTTGATATGAAGGTTTGTGTTTTTATAGATGTTAAATGGAACTTTGCCTCATGTTTCTCGGAGACTATTAGACTCGGAGAGCGATATTGAAGCGTTTAGGCCGGTAAGGCATATTTATTGTGTTGTAGGACAGCGTAGATATAAATGTTAAGCTTTGTTGGTCCATATATTGCTGTTGTTTGCACCTGATCCCAGCACTAGAGAGACCGCCATCTTATTGACTCGGCCTAATTGCCTGGGGAACACACAATAGCTGGTTGCTTCACCTTACACAGAATAAAGCACTGTTAAAGATGGCTTGAACCCGTCAATTGTATAGAAAAAGGACTTTTTAGTGCACGGCCTTGACTTAAATGCTGGTTTGTCTATTTCTGTAATTTCTGTATGGAGAGGGAAAATCAGTCTTTCTCCAGCTGCTTCTGTCTTGTGGGCTGTCAGTACGTCTGCTCTCAAGTCAAAAACGGCTTCTCATTCTGCGACTTTGGGACTAGACCAACAGTATAGAAACTAAATGAGACAGCACAATATCAAGTGATTATTTGCTTTATTCAGAGTTAAACGAGTCTATTTTTGAGTTCCTGTGACCTTTATAGCTATACTGAAATCAGCGGATAGTTTACCTCACATCTTTAAAAAGTTAAAATCAGTGCGAATCATGATGGAGCTTGCATCAGCCACTCCATATGTCCTTTTAATGATGTTAAAAAGCTTTAATATTTATGAATTGTGTCACGCAGAAATATGGGTTCATATTTAGATCAGCAAAACTGAACCGCTATAAATGCGATTGCATCTTTCGCCTTTATGAAGGGCTCATGCGGCACTGTATCCGGCTCGGTTTTGATCAAAAGTGTCTCTGTGCAGATTTCTGATGAGGAGATCGAGCGGATTATGTCCGGACAGGAGTTTAAGGATGATGCCAACATGCCAGAACACACTTGGGGAAACAACGGCGACAGTGACCACAGCTCTCCTGGCAACGGTGTCTCGGACGGGAATCAGCCATCGCCTGTATCCACGCTTTCATCCAAGTGAGTGATTTTCATTTAGATTACAAACGTATATCACAGGCTTTAGCTATAATGAACATAAACTGAAAGTCAAGATTGCCCTGTATTGCCTCAGATGCATTAACCCTTAAAGACCCAGAGCATTTTTGGGGCGCCTGACCAAAAATGTATTCTAAGAATTATTTATTGATTTTAAGTAAAACACAAAAAACAGTTGGGTGTACTGTGTACTCAAACAGAGTTTTATTCTTGAAAAGTTGTATCTGGGTGTTTTTCACTTTCAGATAAACTTTTGTCAACATATAACATTCCCCAAGCAAGTTCTAGACATGTATTGCAAAATTGGGTAATACTTTATTTTGAGGGGCCCTTTTGAACAATTTGTTGACAATAAGTAGCTTTGCACCTCCATGTCAACTAACCGTCAATAGAATATTAGTACACTCTCTAATTAATACTCTCTTCACTCTTCATTGTGATTGTCTCCCAAAAGACCATCGACTGACTATAAGTAACTTTGCAAGTACATATCAACTTATTCTAACCCTAACCCTACCAGTCTACTAGCACTCTATGTGCAATGTTACTTATAATCAAAGGAATATCTATCAAAATAAACTTTTTAGTGAAAAACAGGTCCATTTAGTTTAACGATATAGATGTGTCCAAAAACGTTTAAAGAGAAAGAAAATGGAAACAATGTTATATAATAACAAAACAAAGTAGAAAAGTTTTTTTTTTTCAGAGAAATATATTTTAATTCTGAGTATGAGTGCACAATTATTATTTACATTTTTTTATAATATTAAAATATTACATGATTTGAATGTATTTGATTAATATACATTCATGGTTATTCGAATTAATAAAGTATCTTCTTATAATGTTAAATTAGCATAATATCATATTTTAATGGTGTATAAAAATACTATGGCGTGTCCATATAGAGTTGATAATATTTACAGTAACATATTGAATTTGATAGGTGTCTCTCATCATCCCACAGAAACATTAAAATAGTATAGATTAGTGTACCATGTTTTATAATCGTAATTATAATAATTCTATTCATTTAACTCATTTGACATATTTCCCTGGTAATTAATTACTTTTGTAATGTAACTCAGTTACTAACCATTTGTAAGAAAAAAACTAGTAACTATAACTAATTACATCTTTTAAAGTAACATGCCCAACACTGTTCAGATATGATCAGCGATTCAAAAACAATAGCTATTTTTATCCGTGGGCGTCTGTCATGGGGGTTCTGCCCAAAATATATGATGTGTTTCTTCTTTCCCACACACAGTCGCTCTGTGGAGCTGAATGGCTACACCGCTGCTTTGAGGGAACAGTACATTGGCAATGCAATGGCCCAGCACTACCAGTTCCTGCCTCACCTGTTTGGATACGCCGCTCAACCTCGGAGCCTGTACCCCCAGAGTCATACCCTCATCAGCCAGCTGGTGGCAGCAGAGGAACTGGCCCCGCTGGGCACACCCATGCTCATCGAGGACGGGTAAACAACAGGCTCAATCGTTTTACAAGTATTTACACATTTACAGATCGTCACGTGATGATCCGTTCTCTCGCGCAGGTATCGGGTCACTCAGGTGGAGCTGTTCGCTCTCTTGTGTCGGCTGGCGGATGAACTTCTCTTCAGACAGATCTCCTGGATTAAGAAGCTTCCTTTCTTCTGCGAGCTGTCCATCGAGGACTACACGCGGCTCCTGAGCGCCACCTGGCAGGAGCTCATCCTGCTGGCCTGTCTGACGGTCTACAGCGCTCAGGTGCTGGGAGACCTGGCCAACGTCACCGACAAATACACGCCGTCAGACGACGAGCTGCAGAGGTGAGGAACAAACAGCTCATGGCACGTGAATTAATAAGAACCGACACAGTGACTCATCAGATACAGTGAAACGAGTCAGAGAAATATCTCCTTCCTGCTGTTAAATCACGATAATTAGACTGCTCTCCATGCTTCAGGTACTCTCAGGCATCTCTGTACAAAGGTGGAGAGTGTGTGTGTGTGTGTTTATGGGCGAAAGGCAGAGTAAAGCAGACGTGTTATGTCTGTCTCTCTGTCTCTCTCCTTCTCCTTTTAATGGCTTTTATGTTTTGTACTAAACAGTTTAGATGTCAGACTTTCTTAATAAATACAACAATTTGAGTGAAAGAATTAATACAATTTTATAAAATATATATTTGCAAATGTTGTGTAAAATAAGTGTTTAATTAGATTCTTAATTATATATATATATATATATATATATTATTTGTGTGTGTGTGTGTGTGAATTGAAGGAAGTCTCTAATCCTCACTAAGACTGCATTTATTTGATCAATAAATCGTAAAGTTTTATTTTTCTGAAATATTATAATTCTACATGTATTTTTCTATTTAAATATATTTTAAACTGTAATTTATTCCTGTGACGCAACGTCTTCAGTATCAAATCATTCTAATGCTCTGGTAACATTTGTTAGCAGTATCAATGCTGAAAACGCTTGTGCAGCTTAATATTTTAGTGGAATTTTTTTTTACATAGAAATCTTTTCTAACATTATAGATGTCTTTAGATTTAAATTTTGGTTTAATTCCAGACCCTCGTGCACATTTCTAGAGCCATGACTAATATACCTGTAGCCTGTGGAGTGAAATACTAGTGCTTGACACGGAGGAGGGGAGTGTTTGTGGTGTGTGTAAATTAGTCCTCGATCACCTGACCTCTGAACCGTCTCTTCTTGATCTCCTGGGTGGATTTATTGTTACATGCCGGGTGGAAATGCTAGTCGAAGGTAGTGAAATATCCCCAGTTTCTGTGCAGGTTCACGCTGAAGATCATGACCTACCTTAAGGGAGAGAGTTCAAAGACTCCGGAGTAATTAAAGGAGAGCAGCAGATAAACGTAGAGACCGATCAGACTCAGAAAAGTAGAATAGAGTCACAAAGGGAGAGAAAAGCACTTAGACTGAATGGTGCTATTACGTTGTGGCATGGGTTATGGAGTAATTTAGCACCAAGATATGCCTCATGCTTTGCTTGATTGCTTTAGTTCTGATTTTATATCTGATCGGTTATTACACGATTCCCACTCAAACATGTTCTTATTATCTGATTAGTAACACTGGTTTAATGGATGTACACAAATATAATGGAAATGGAATCAGATGATTGATCAACATTTGATTTATAAAACTCACATTGTTTCATGTTTTCTTAAATTAAAGTGTTACAATAACATTCCAATGTTTTTTTTTTATTATTTATTATAAATTACTATGTATAAAAAAATTATTTAGTAAAACATTTTGGTGCATTTCATAAATATATGATACAAAATGTAATTTATATTTAAAAAATAATCCATGTGTACTGCGTATATTTATTATGTATCAACAATACACACACATGCACGTTTATATTTAAGAAAAAATGTATGTTTATATTTTAAATGTATTTATTTTTGATGTAATTTATTTAAATATATATATATATATGAAATACTTAATATGCACACATAATAAATATACACATATATTATGTAAACAAAACATTTAATTTAGATGAGACTAATCATTGAATAGCACTAGTTCAGTCATAAACATGGATCAATGTCACATGTAATGGGGGGAAATTATTGATGATTTTAGTTGAATGTTCTGAAGTGATAAAGTGTTGGTTCAGATCTGATCCATATATTGTTCTGATCACATCAAAGCTGTCAATACAAATTGGATCTTGTTGATGTAAGTGTGAGGTCAGGTGTTATATGTATCTATAGTTGACTGATGAGTGGTTTGTGTGTGTAGTTTCAGTGAAGATGGGATGGAGGTGATGGAGAAGCTGATCTATCTGTTCCGTAAGTTTCATCAGCTGAAGGTCAGCAATGAGGAATACGCCTGCATGAAGGCCATCAACTTCCTTAATCAAGGTAAAACAGCAAGTATTTCCATTATAATACAATATGTGACCCTGGACCACAAAACCCGTCATAAGTGTCCAATTTTCAAAGTTGGCATTGATACATAATCTGAAAGCTGAATAAGATTTCCACCGATGTATGGTTTGGACCGGGCAAGATTTAGCCGAGATACAACTCTTTGGAAATCTGGAATCTGAATCAGCTTTAAAGTTGTTCAAAAGAAGTTCTCAGCAAAATTAATCAAAAATGAATTTTTTATACATTTACTGTAGGACATTTACAAAATATCTTCAATAACCTAATGATATTTTACATAAAAGAAAAATGGGTAACACTTTACAATAAGGTGTCATTAGTTAACATTAGTTAACTAACATGAACTAACAATGAACAATACATTAATTACAGTATTTATTAATCTTTGTTAACAAAAGTTCAAAAAAATACACCTATTCATTGTTAGTTCTAGTTAGCTCACAGCACATTAACTAATGTTAACTAATTGACAAACACAGCTGGTGATTTTAATAATGCATTAGTAAATGCTGAAATGAACATTAACTAAGATGAATAAATGTTGCAGAAGTATTGTTCATTATTAGTTCATGTTAACTAATGAACCTTATTGTAAAGTGTTACAAAAAAACAACAACGATGATTTTGAGCCATGAGTGTATTTTTGGCTGTTGCAGCAAATATACCCCGGCAACTTTAGACTACTTAAGATGGTGTGTGCTGATGCTCTTTTGACTATTGATCATCTCTCTGCATGAGAATGTAAACAGATATAGAGAATCAACCATAATAGAGCCATGTAAAACAAATGTTTGATTTTCATGTTTCCAGCATCGTAATGTTTCTTTGCATGTGTCTAGATATCCGCGGCCTGACCAATGTGACCCAGCTGGAGCAGTTGAACAAGCGGTATTGGTACGTCTGTCAGGATTACACCGAGTACAAGTACCCTCACCAGCCCAAACGCTTTCCCGAGATCATGATGTGTCTGCCAGAAATCCGCTGCATTGCAGGCAAGTGGAAAAACAGCACATATAATGTGTTTAAAAAAAGAAAAAACTGCATATATTTAGCGGTCTGATTTCACTCTTTTCCCACCCTCATTTATTTTCTTTTTTAGGGAAGTTGGTCAACATCCCTTTGGAGCAGCTGCCCCTGCTGTTTAAGGCAGTATTGCACTCCTGTAAGTCGAGTCTGAACAACTACAGGACAAGCTCCTCCCCCTGCGTGACAAAGGGTACCGCCCCTGCCAACTAGCTCCACCCCCTTGAAAACACCCTCCCCATCTATTGCACGGGGGCGGGGTGTTATCTGTGGGTGTGGCTCCCGGTATCCTCCTCCTCCTCCTCCTCTCATGAATGTGACAAGAAACTATTTTATGCATTTTGTTTAGATTAGTGTTGTTTTTTCTCTCTATTTATTACCAGACAGAGCTGAATGTATGTTGATCCACACTGTGCACATGCTCCTTTTCACACGAAAATGCACAAACAGCGCAGTGGATTTCACACGCTTCAGTCCAACTGCGCTATGTGACGTGTAACCACTGATAGATCTACTGCTTGGTTTTTTATTTTGTACCTCTGTTCAGATAGGGATGCATAAATGAATTAGTTTATTGAAAGACTACCTCAGGAAGAAAGTTTCTCGCGCTCCTCCTCTGCTTTGCCATGCTCCGGGCTGCCAACATCGACGTTGTGCCTCGTGTTTGAGAATGTTTGGTCGCTTCTTACGCATTTGCGGTGCACCGGGGTTCTCAAACACAAGCTTACCTTTTTAACACATGGGTTTTTATCTTTTCATACAAGGCTGCGAAGCAGAGCGTGATTGTTTACACAAAAGAGAGGTGTGCGGGAATGTTTCACAATCATAGAGCTGGGGACGAAACCACAACAGAATATCGTTGATGGCTTTCTTTTTTTCTTTTTTCTTTTTGACCAAAGTGTTATGCAAATTTGAAGGGAAGTAAGCCCTACGAGGGACTTCTGGGGAGAACAGCGGTGTCCATCATGAAACTGCACACTCCACATGGTTTGCACTCAGTGAAATGTGGTGTATCAGCTTTTATATTTCGGAAAAACAATCGGTTCCTTAATTTGGAGCACTCGCCGAAGGATGTAGAGTTTGACCATGAAGTATATATATATATATATATATATATATATATATATATCAGCATCCAGTCAGCGTTTTCCACCATGAATGATTAGCATTTGCATCAGATTTGGTTGCAAAATGCATCTCGCCAATGCTCTCAAGCTAAAATAAAAGGCGTTTATTTGAGTTCAGATGGAGAACAGTGGGTTTCCTCACAGTCTAGTTTCCTCTGGTCTGCTGCTCACGTTTTAAACAGGGTAAAGTTACCGTTTTTATAATTCACTCGCATCTCTCTCAGTGCTGATGTAGGTTTAGTAGTTTGTAGTATTCTGGACATTGTAGGTCCTTTTTAGACGGGGTTTTTTTATGTTTTGAGTCTGGGGAGGGGGAAGTGTTGTTTTGAAGACTATTTTGTTTTGGTTTTGAGTATTACTGTAAATCCGATTAGAGAAGAAAAAAAAACCATGACTGAGATGCTAGCTAGTCTGGTTATAACGAGCCGTCTGACACCCGTCTGGAGGTTTTGGTTACGTTCGGTTGGCGTTGAGTGGATGTGCTCGCTGTAACTCTCATCATTTCAGACATTCCAAACATGTTCGATATGCGTCGTATTGTTTACATATTTGCACCAGACAATGACAAAATGGCCAAAGTACCAAAGACGCATGCTCAGCTTGGTAACGGCCCATCTCAAGTGCAGCTAAACCTTGGCAGCAACATCTGGCGCTGTGCTGTTTGGCAGCTCTTCACGTGCATCTGTATGCCGCTCTGCGTGTCTTTAATCTTTTAACGTTTCATCCATCCCACACCGCATTCGTTTCATTCGTCGCCGTTAACCACGACTTGTCATTTCTCGTGAGGGCTTGTTTTGGAGTGTGAGCTAGCTGAATGTCAGACTACACTCCTGATATGATGGGGGTGTTTAAAAGCTCCAAATACACTGATACTAAACCATCTCCCCACATCAGAATAAACTCAACGGTGGAGATTTATCGCAAACCAAGCCCTCCTGAATTGAGTTTTTCAGACCAGCATCTTTGGAGGAAACTCTGTTTTGAACGGTTTTGCTTTTGAGGGAAGCTTTTTGACTTGCTTTTTTGTTTTCATATTCTACGATGTGTCCTCGTTTTGTTTCTTTTTTATGCATTTTTCATTGAAACTACCTCTTTTGTGTGTCATCATGTAGCGTGCTTTCATTAAGGAAAGGTATTAATCGTTATTTATTGGTTTCAAAGCACCAGTGACCCTGTTTCTTTGTCCGTCTCATAAGCCATTCTGGCAACTTCAGAGTTAATAGTTTTCATCTTTCGTATTCCGTCATTGTCTTAAAATAATGCCTGATCGACGTCAGATGCTGCATATTTACCTCACTCTTCAATGAAGACCATTTCTCAGTGCAATTATAACGTGTGAAATTAACAGTATTATATTCCTAGTTGTAAACACTGTTTGTGAATTGTTTTCATGAAGAATGTATTTTTTTGTCTATATGACTTTGTTATTGTTTCTCAACTGTTTACAAGCTTTATCGTCAGTCCGTTGTAATCATGTTAATGCTTTGACACTTTTCAGCCAATCAGATTTCTTTCTTGATTGTTACGGGTATGCTGATTGGCTATTGAAAGACTATCAAAGTGCTGTCAGTTTTACATAGCCAGGGAACTTATTTCAGTCTTGTACCAGTTCTCTTTGGGATTCTTCTTGGTCCGGTGGGAATCTTTTTAGAAGAAACATTGGTGAATGTTGGGGCTTGAGAAAACCATACAGAGCCAGGCGAGAGAGGTTTTGGAAACATGGGTGATATCTCAGGGAACAGACATGCTCCTGAAAACCCCGAAATAACGTGCAAAACCAATCCTGTCTGTTTGTGTTTGTACCTGGCGTGTCGGTTTCGGGAGTGCTGTCTGAGGTGCTTTTCCTAACCCGTGTCACAAAACCTCTTCTTCTGCTCCTCTGACTTTTACTACCTGTGAAGAATGTGACCCATATGTGTTATAAAGCATGTTTAGAATGTTTTAGGACTTGAAACCAAATAAATGTGAATCTTATGCAACTGTGAAAGCGTGTCTTGTCATCTCTACACGTTGTGTTGCTGAGCTTTGGAGTGTGACCCATAAAGGATGACTGATGGATTGATTGACAAACTGTAAAAAAATGCCAGGAATGTTTGTTACCTATTTGAAAAACTAGTATCTGACGTTCAATTACTTATGAAAAAAAGCTCATCAGATTGGTGGCCGTCTCTGTTTTATTCCATTCATTTGTTCTACTTCAACTGAAACAATACCTTGCTATATATACAGTGCTGGACTAACTAAGACGGTTACTGCTGCTCTTTTGGTGGTTAGATTGCTTCTATTGTTCTTTTCACATGCAAGTCGTTTCTGCTAAATGATTCAACGTTAATTCAATTTGACAGCGATGGCATTATCTGTTGAAGTTATATGAAGTACAGTATATGGATGTAATGATACGAATAATAATAAATATAATATAGAGCATAAACAATGCAATAAAGTATGGAAAATATGTCAATAAAATAAATGAATATGGGATATAATAGGGGGAAACAACAACAAAAAAACTACAATGTTTATTAACTTATTTTGCTGGTTAATTTTAATTTGATAATTAAGTTTAGTATCCTAAATGTTGAGTTTAACCCGGTTACTGCATGATTGGGTTTATTAATAATACCTTAAAAAATATTAACAATTGTTGAATTGATAACTTTTATATAACATGATGGCAAGACATAAATAAAATAATGTTGTTCCATTAGGATAATTCAACCCTGTTACCAAGTCATTGTAAGAAAACTTCCCATTTTTGTTTGTTTTGTTATTATTAAACCATCTTCGGCATCACATTATTACATCAAATCACTAATTTTGATGATAAAGGGATGTTTAAATAATATGAAGAATATTTATTGCTAAAACAGAATCATGTAAATAAGGGGTTCAATTTAGACCTTACATTGCATAAAAAATAGATGCAGTTTTATCTGATTAAGATGAGCGGTGAAGGTCTTATATGAGTTTTTTTTTTTAACTATTAAATAGTGCTGTCAAACAATTAATCACATTAATACAAAATAAAAAAAAGATAAAATGTACGTGGGTGTAATATGCATATTTATTACACGTCTCTCTGGAATGCTTGATTCTGATTGGTCAGTTGAGACATTTGCAGGTTCCTTTTCAGGAACATCGACACTGCGTTGATACGCTTTGGGAACGCCTTCGGCGAGACCACGCTCTGAAACTGCT
>JAUMHG010000045.1:16244807-16270037 GCA_032359395.1 Enteromius anoplus | reverse complement strand
GGAAGGATGAAAATGTTAATTTAAAACAAATATGCCAATAAAATGTTTCAAATTCATATTCATGTTCAGGTTTTTTTTCTTATGGTGCAAGTAGCCGTGTAATAAGCGGGATAATATACATTATCCCTTACTTATTGTGTATGTATAAATACACACACAAACAATATATACATTAAAAATATTTATATGCACATATTTATATTAATATAAGTTATATATAAATAGATTCAATATATTTTCTTAAATATATACATGCATGTGCTTGTATTTGTATAGACATAATAAATATACACAGTGCATATTATGTAAATAAAAGACAGCACTACCTTTAAATATTGTTAGGCCTTATTGTGTACACTGTTCCTGTACTGTGCCCACTATAAAAACAACACATTATTTTAATGGATAACGTGATTGTTCTGTATTTTTCTAATCACCTCCCTTCAGGCTGAACTGATGTCATTTTGACTCGTCCTTACCGGTCAGCAAATTCTGTTCCTCTCTAATAGAGATGAGCTTGACCCCGTCTGGTCAGCGGCTTCCCTGGATTGCTTGTGCCAAAGACACTGGAGTTTCATCATTTAAACACAAACAGAACAATGGCACCTCCATGAAGGGTTCTCATCAATCCAGCACAAACTAAACTCTGCAAGTGTTGCACAGAATGAACAATATTTATGCACTGATAGTGCCGCCTCACTGAGCTCAGGCTTGTCCAGGTCGTGTAAACACACATTTGACAGAGAGAGACGACTAAGCGCTTCTTACTCTGACTCACTGATATTTTAAGGGTGCAAATGATACCCATCTCGCAGATATATACTGAATATGGTTGAGCTGATATTCCAGAGCAGAGGTTGCCAAATTCGTAAGGGAATTGCAAGCGGTGTGTTATTTGAAGAAAAGCTACTAATTAAATCATAAAAAGTTAAATAAACACATATTTTTCAAATAAAAACTGTCAAAATACAACACACAATGTTTGATACATTTTGTTTTCTGCATGATCATTAACCAACATCAGTTAACTGTAAACATGTATGGTATGGTATGATATGATATGATTCATATGATATGATATACGATTATATAATATGATATGGTATATTTCATGATTTGATATTATAATATATTATATGATTAATATGATATGATATTATTAATATGATATGATTCATATGGTATAGTATGGTATGATATGATTTGATATGATATGATTGATATGCTGTATGATTATATTATATGATAAGATATGAAATTATATGACATGGTATGATTTATATGATATGATATGGTGTGGTATGATTGGTATGATATGATATAATTGATATAATATATGATTATATAATATGGTATAATTAATATGATATAATATTATATGATTAATATGAAATGATACAGTGTGATTAAAATGATATGATATAATATATGATTATATAATATGATATGATATGGTATGGTATAATTATTATAATATGATATTGTGTGATTAATATGACATAATATGATATGATTCATATGGTATAGTACGGTATTATTTGATTTGATATGATTTATGATTATATAATATTGTAATATATTATATGATATGATATGGTAGGATTAGTATTAAATGATATGGTGTGATTAATATGATATGATGTGATATGATAAGATATGGTGTGATTAATTGGGGTCATATCACATATATGATGAGATGTAATGTGATGTGATATGTGATATATGATATATTATTAATATGATGTTATATGATATGGTGTGATTAATATGATATGATTTATGTTATATGATTAATATTATATGACATGATTTGTATGATATGGTATATGATATGATTAATTTAATATATTATTATATAATATGATATGATATGATATGGTGTAATTTATATTATATTATATGATTAATATTATATGATATGGTGTGATTAATATGATATGATATGATATGCATTATCTTCATTTGCGGCAGATATATTTAGTTTATCAGTGCATGGGGCATTTTTGCACTCTTCTCTTGGATTTGGGTTTAGTTTGGAGGGAGTTCTGCCTTAAGCACCTGTTCATTTCCGTCTGTGGTGTGTGTGCATCAGGATTTGTGGAATACTGAATATTTAGTTAAAGTTCATCTGTTGCTTTGAGGCTTTCTGCTCTGAAGGACAGTTTTTGTTGTGAGAGTAGATGGCAAATATAGGACAGATTTGTCATTTAATTTCTGAGATATCTCCAACTAAGCAAAAGATTTTCCCCAAGAAGACATAGTGCCTAAAAAATAAATGGTCTAATTCCTTATCTTCAAGGAAAGTTATGGATATACAGTAAATCATCTTCTCAAGTGTTATAACCTTGTCCTTTTAATGTTTAGGAAAAAATTTATTGTTCGGGGGGGGGAAAAAATAAGGGTAAATGTTTATAAAGGTGTTTGGATCAGAATGGAGCATGATGTTGTTTTCTCTTTCTGAAGACAAGAGTATGTTTATGAATCATACAGAGTGCTGAGCTTTGATATGAGTGTTTTTCTGAGGCATCTTATCATTTGAGTAGAGACGTGACACAACAGTCACCCTGCCATAAAGACAAAACAATCTTACTGTGCTGACATCTTCATTCATGAAATCCACATCACAATCAATTCAATTGTGAGCATTAAATATGATCCTCAGGCTTTTGAGGAATGCTCATTCATTCATCTCTCAATGCCCATTGTATTGCATTGCATTATACACAATATTTGCATTTATGATACAAATTTGAGCTTTGAGCATAAAATAATAGTGCTGTCAAACAATTAATCACATCCAAACTTTCATCTTATTTTAGTCATAAAATATCAGCAATTGCAACAAATTGCATATTTCTGCTCAGTATGGACCTCTGAATAAAACACCACAAATTATCACAGGGAAAAATAGGGAATAAATAAACACACTCTATCTTAATTTTTTACTTTGTCTAAAGGTTAAAAAAACTGAGTGTTATTTCTTTGGGTTAAGAGTATCAATCTTTGCATCTTCTAACTTGGACAAGGACAGTAAGAGCAGGAGTAGATGAGAGTTTGTCACCTCTGACCTCTCTGACCATGTCCTGTTTGGGTTATCATGGGACTAATTGTTGGTTGTCAGGATTTGCATCACGCTTGTGTTCATGGTTGGGGGTGCAGGGCATGTAGCTTGTTTCTCAAGGCCAATCGACAAGCTACGGCCAAACGCCATCCCTCTTCCTCGTCTCCCTCCTCCTCTGCTTTGTAGATGAGCCTCTCTCATATCTGGCCTTCACAACTACACACTTCCTCAAGGCTGAGTCTCTCAACTCCTAATTCCAGCTCATATGCAGCACATAGCATTCATATTATATATGGTGTGTAACTGAACACATGTAGACTGTGTGGAAAGTAGTGGCTGAGCACAGACTTTAATGAAGGGCTTTTGTATTGCAATTCATTTCTTTTGTGTGTGTGTGTGTGTGTGTGTGTGTTGTCAGTTTCAGAAATATCGGCATGAGAGCTGAGTGCTCCTAAAGCAGATGAAACGCTCTTGAAGGTGAGGTTCGGACTGGTTTAGTGGGTTCAGCTTGTGGTGGGAGATGCAGGGATCAGGGGTCTCAGACACAGCCCCTCCTCTGCTGGTCCTTATCTGTCATAACACTAGATTAATATTAGAGAGAGAAAAACATTTTTTTTATTTGTGCACAATTTCAAAGTTACAGTGCTAATGCTTCAGAGCTGGTCTCATGGCATCAATGTATCTCGGTGCACAGCGAGCCACAAAGAATGTACCAATAAGTACATATCACTGCAGTTTCCAAAAGAAAAAGGCAGTAAAACTCTGACACCTTTAATTCGTTTTCACAAAAATGTACAGTGTCATTTTCACACAATGACTTGAAGATTATCATGTTATGACTTATATGCTGAGAGATTTGAGAAATGGTGCTCTTGAATGCTAACATCTCACATATCCAACTTCATATCTGTGTTTTCATAGATGCTAGGTTTGTTCGGTAACGCATGGAGTACAGAGATATACTTGAGAGGCGGGGAGCTCCGGTTCAATCATGTGCTTCAACAAAACAGTTCAGATCTGTGTAAATGGAAGTTGAAATAGTTTAGTATTTTTTAGCACTATTGGGTAAGTTTAGGGTTGGGTTTGGTGTAGGGCATATTTCCAGCATTACAGAGCATTAACTTTTAGTCACAGTCTACAGATATTTCCATTCTAAAACACCGCAATAGATACTGGAAGCAATGTATTAAAATTGTGCCAGGAAACATCTGGGGTTATGTAGGTAATCCACGTTCCCTGAAGGAGGGAATGGAGACGTTACATATGGGACCTTGCTTGAGAGACCAATCGTCTTCGAGTCTTTTGGAAAAGGCCAATGAATATTGGCGTGCAATAATTACAGCCAGGTGCACCTTATCACAGCGCGAGTATAAGAGGGCATGGCTGGATTGCACTTGCAGCTTTTCGCTGAGGAGCCGAGTCAGTGTCAACGCGACCCACGGTCGTGGCAAGGGGATGTAACGTCGTACGTAACCCCAAACAGTGCCCTTCAGTCGAGCTCACTCCGATGATACATATGGGAACAGACCTGTGAAAAAAGCCACGACCCTGAGGTTGTGTTACGCGGAGACACCGGTGCCGACAGGCATAGCGTGTCTGCAGAAGAGTCTGCAGGTAACCTTCCCAACACCCTGGGGACCAAATTTAGGGGCCTCGTCGGGATGCCATTTCTTTTTTTTTTTAAACTGAAGCATGGGTTGGGAGGGCGGAGACATGAAGATTACTTACATGGAATATTTTAGGGAATACACTATATCGATAAGAAATGGATGTAAGTGAAGGGAAACACAGCCTTCTGGCTGACTGTGGAGATATTAAAGCCACAACCTCTTGTGAAGGAAGTCCAGAGGAGCACAGTCGGGACTGACTCCGCTCTGAGTCCGACTGCGGGGCAGAAGGAAGCGGTTCGCCTTGGCATCAGGGAACCTTTGAGAGGCACAGCAGCAAGCCAACACTTCCCACTACCTGCTTGTCTGATTTAAGACACGGGAAGACACAGCCTCTTTGCTGAGGTCGTAGAACCTGGCGAAGGTGTTTGGTGTCACCCAGGCCGCAGCTCTACAGATATCAATCAGCTCTCAGACCTAGGGGGCATGGCTCTCCCTGGTATAAGGAGGACAGGGAAATGGCATCCACCACCCAGAGGGCCAGCCTTTGTTTGGATACAGAATTCCCTTTCTTCTGACCTCCAAAGCAGACAAAGAGAAGGCTTGTAGATCCCCTACCCTCTTGATGGAGGCCAAAGTGATCAGGAGTGCTGTCTTTAATGACAGGTATTTTATCTCGACTGATACTATGGGCTCAAAAGGAGCTTACCGTAGACCGGTTAGGGTGACGGCATACTCCCAAGAGGGTACCGAGGGCGGTCTCAGGGGATTAACCCAACGCGCACCTCTAAGGAACCTAACGATGAATTGGTGCTTACCTAAGGATTCACCGTCCACTGCATCATTGTATACCGCTATGGCAGCGAAATATACCTTTATAGTTGAAGGGGACAGTCTGCGCTCCAACTTTTCCTGGAGAAAGGAAAGAACAACTGCAATCAAGCATCTCTGGGGGTCCTCTTGGTGTGAGGAGCACCAGTCCATGAACAGACCCCATTTCTGAGCGGATGCCTGCCTTGTTGAGGGGGCCCGAGACTGAGAGATGGTGTTGATCACGGCTGCTGGCAGGCTGGAGAGGTCTGCCGCATCCCGTCTAGGAACCAGACGTGCAAGTTCCAGAGATCGGGTCGCGGGTGCAAATCATGCTAATCCCCTGAGAGAGAAGGTCCCTCCTCAAGGGGATTTACCAAGGGGGGACTGCCGCGAGGAGCATTATGTTGGCAAACTGGGTCCGGGAGGGCCAGGAAGGCGCTACCACCAGAACTTGCTCCTCGTCCTCCCTGATCTCCACAGGGTCTGTGGAGCAACATCGGTCAAAAGCGACAAAGGTCAGAAGCACGGCCAGCAACTGAAGCGGTCTCATGTGAAACAGCCCCAGCGGCAGGTTCCACGACCTCCGCGAAGAGGCTGTGTCTTCCCGTGTCTTAAATCAGACAAGCAGGTAGTGGGAAGACCGGCTGGTGTTGGTTTGCTGCTGTGCCTCGCAAAGGTTCCCCGATGCCAAAGCGAACCTCTTCCTCCTGCCCCGCAGTCGGACTCAGAGCGGAGTCAGTCCCGACTTTGAACGTCCTGTGGGCGAGTCTGACTGCTCTGGGCAGCCCTTACCTTCTCCACTGGTTCCCGCGCTGGCGATCAAGGGCTCCGGGTCCGCATCTAAGAAGAAAACAGAGTGGTTAAATGTGAACCTGAGGGCACTGGGCCCAGAGGGATGGAAATTTGCTCTTTCTTTGAAAATTTGAGTGGGGGGACTGATGTTGTTGTCCCCCGAAGAGCAACTTCCATCACCTCTGGGCTGCCCTCACCCGCGGCCAGCTCGACATCGTGCAGCCAGCCTAGCATCGTGTGGTTTGGCCGGGGACGGAGCAGGTGTTGCTGGTTTGGGTGCCGAGGGGGGACACCCTCGGTGATGGGCAGGCTGAGGCAGGGCACTTGGGAGCTTGGCATACTCGACGCCAGGAGGCGGTGCTGCGCGGGCAGAGATGCACTGCCACAGTGCGCTCGACCTGGGTGATCGACACTCAGATACCAGTAGTCTAGCTGAGATGGATCGGCTGATGGCTAACGTGGCACCTCCAAACCGATCACCTCCGCGGCTCGGAGGAGCATAGCCGAGAGCTGAGCGTCCGCTTGGGAGGGAGCAGCGACCCTGGACGGCCCCTGCCCCACACCGGCGAGCGCTTCGCCGCCCGACTCTCCCTCTAATGTAGCAGAAGACATCTCAGCATCCTCGGGTGCACCAAAGGATACGCTGGGCCCGGGGGAGCGCAATCCTTGTGAAGTACCACAGGGGAACTCGAAGACGATTGGTCTCTCAAGCGAGATCCCATATGTAACGTCGGAGTGAACTTGACTGAAGGGGAACCTGTGTTTTAGTTCCAATTAGTGGACATTTCTCTTTAAAACTGTGATAAAATGTGCAGTAAGATACATACTGTAAACAGTGTTGCACAAAAAGTACACAGAGGTACATATTTTTTATAAGACCAGGTTGAAAAAAGCAGCCTTTGCTTTGATTTGTGCACATCTACACCTGCACAGTACACACTAACGCTTCAGAAATAAATAAATAAATCATTCAAAGTATAACATTATGAAAAGAGTTCTTAAATCTAATATTTTTTTATTTTTATTTGAAATGTGTCTGTATATATTTGTATATATTTGAAGGATTGGGGTTAGTAAATTTTTTGTTACATATAATGTTGTTAAATTAATGTTTATTGTATATTTCAGTGTAATCATGGTGTTTGTGTGAATGACACTGAGCTCCTTCTATATATGTTCATATTTAAAAGCTGCTTGTGATGGGCTTTGGTTTAATTTTTTTATTAAAATACAATGCACTGATAATGCAGGTGTAACGATCAGCTGGATGTGCCAGCCCGGCTCTGGATGGCACTCCAGCGCCCAGCAAACTCTCCATGTTTTATGTTTGTTTTCATGCCTGGAATTTCTTATCTATGAACTCATGTCTCCACCCCCTTGTATGTTGCCATAGTTGTTGATTTTATCTCCACCCACTGACCTAATTCTTATTAATTCTTGTATTTAAGTTCCAGTTGTCTGTGTGTGAATTCGCTTGTCAATGTTGGATGTGCCTGTGTTTTTCCCCGTTGTCAAGCCATTCGTGTCTCTTCGTGTTTCCCTGTGTTTCATTGTTTGGATTTACCGTTGCCGACCCACGCTACCCTCTCCGGATTATTCTCTTGTCTTAGCCTCTGATGTTCCAGCTCACCGTTGTTTGACTCTGTCCGTTTTCTACGCTGTGTTTGATCTGTGTGACTTAAATAAAGCTTGCAAATGGATATTTTTACTGCATTTCATTTGAGTTTACTAAGTATATTGCATATATATATATATAAATATATATATACAATTAAATGAATTATTTTCTTAATAAACTTAACTTAAAGCTAAATGAAAATAATTTAATTGCATGGACATTGCTCTTTTAAAATTGTCTGCCAGCTACAGTGCTACTACAACAAAACAAAGGCGTTTGAGTTGTTTACTACAATCAGTTTCTGACTTCACATAACTTTTTTATTAAGCGCAGTGAACTTTTACTCATCTCTGAGTGTAATAACCTCATTTAAATTATATAATAATTTGAAAAAGAAACCAAACCTACAGAGGGTAATGACCTTGTAGGTGCAAAGGGGATTAAATGCCCTTTTAAAGCAGAATTACAACTACTGCATATTGGTTACAGAATTCTAAACGGGTTATTTTCCAAAGAAACAATAAAAAACTTAGTCAAACTACTTCTGTCAAAGAAGTTATCCAAAGCACTGTATGAATGAATCACATTTTTATGTATGTCACATCACTGACCCGATGACAGCTGACACATCAGCTGCACTTGAAGATGTGAGCATATCAAAACAAGTGATCTTTAATGCAGGTTTGAAGAAAAACACTTCACAAAAAGAGTATTTCACCAAAAGTATTTAGATCTGTAATACATTTGTGTGTCATCTGACTTTTGGCATCCAATCGAATCACTGCAACACAATGGCCAAGAAGTATGCCGTTCTAAGAAGAGAGCTGGCTTTGTTTCTTTGATATTTTTGTCTGTAATACAATGACATTCAAAACATTGTCTCTCTCATTACTTTTCAGTATAAAAAGTCAGGCAAAGGAGTTTTATGCCATTTATGCAATGCGATGAGCAATACAGAGGCATGGAGGAGACGTTAGAGGAATGTTTGCGTGCAAGGTTGCATCTGTCGGAATGCATGTCAGCTTGATGAAGTGTGTGTGTGTGTGTTGTTCTGGTGGATTTTGGTGGGGAATGGTGTGGCTGACTGCTATCAGTTAGGCGGTTTGGCGTGTGTCAGGGTCGAGGGGTAAGGACATGCGTGTGTGTGGCTTCTATTCAAGTGTGTGTGGCGTGTTAGATGGCAGGCGTGCGGCGTGTGTCAGGGTTGAAGGGAATGAGATGAGAGGCGAGAAATAAGAGATATGGAGCAGGAGAGGACCACACCTGTAGCCGGCGCACTCCAGGAGCGTGTCTGAAAGGACACAGAGGACCAGAAAACCCTTCACTAGGCCAAAAACCAGTCATGTTTCTTTTTGTTTGTTTCAGTGGAAATTAATAGGGTTATGCTGCACTGTAAAACATAACCGTCATTTTAACAATGAAAAACCTGCAGAATTAATGCTGATGTAAAACCAGTTAAATGGTTGATGGTAAATTACTGTAAAATTTAAAGGAAAAAACGTAAACTAATATTTGCAGAAATGCATTTCAAATTTTATTTGAATTGTAATGTTGAATGAATGTTTATTGTATATTTCAGTGTAATGATGGTGTTCAGGGTTTGTGTGAATGACACTCTGCTCCTTCTATATATGTTCATATTTAAAAGCTGCTTGTGATGGGCTTTGGTTCATCATGTGACTTTCTCATCATCACCTGCTTTTGGTGCTTATCAGTGTGTTTTAAAGATACAAAACAGATTTCAGTGCTTTAATAGGTTGGATAAGTTGCTTAATAACGTTATATCAGTTATAAATATAGATATTGTTGCTATGGCATTCATCATTTTAAGCATGTAACATGAGTTTAATTTGCACATTTATCAATGCAAATTATGGTATTTAAACTGTAAATGTAACTTGTTTTTACCGTGTTTCTTACGTCTGAATTTCGTCATTCTGTTTTTTTACCCTAATTTTATGTTTTTTTTTTTTTTTTGTTTTTTTTTTTAATAGGTGTAATGTTGTTTAACCAAGGATTAACTTGTAAAAGAAGATTTAAATATTTAAATTGTTTTGAAAACGATCACTTAATTTCCCCCTGAGCACCCAGTGTCAGTAGCCCCAAAATCTGGCAGTAGTTGACACTGCATCTTAGCCTGAGAGCATATATTCTCTAATCAGCCACTTTTGTCTGTCTGAACTCCCTCAGGTTTTCAAGATGGTGCTACTGCATGGATTAGACAATTACTATGATCCCTGTTTTCTCATTGCTTAGCAATTTAAGGCAGAATGCAGTTTTCCCTTACCACTAAGTGTAGCTGTGCTAAATTAACAATTTAGTATCTGTGAAAGACATCAGCATTTAATATAAAGTACCTTAAAGGGGACATTAACTGAGAAATCTAAATTCCCTTGATATGTTGATATACATTTGGTCATTGTGCTATAAAAACAAAGTAAGTTTCGGAACTCAAAACGTTGCTTTAGTCTGAAAACAGCTTATATTGAAGCCAATCTGCCAAAACAACAGCTTATTGTTGTATTATTAATGTAATATTGTGGCTAAACACTGCCTCTGCAGAAGAAGATTAGCACCTGCTTCAACGGCACTACCTGTTTAACCCTGCCCACAAATTCATGCATGTATTGTAAATATTGGCAGAAGCGACCTCGGAGAACACCACAAAATTAAAAACAAATTGGTTCATGACCTCTTTAAGCAATGTATTTTATTTATTTTCCCTGTTATTTTAAAGTAACATCAAAAAGATGCAAAAAATTCACTTAAGCAAGTATAATGAGACTTACAACCAGTGGTGGACAGTAACGAAGTAGTTTTAATTCTTTACTGTACTTAAGTAAATTTTTCAAGTATCTGTACTTTACTGGAGTAGTTTTATTTTTAGCAACTTTTACTTCACTACATTCCTAAGCAAAGGATCGTACGTCTAACTTCACTACATTTCATAAAACATATCGTTACTTATATATCACATGCAGATGAGCGATTCATTAACGAACAGATTCTTTTTAATTAACCTGTTTAATCGGTTCGCAAATCGCACAAACCGATTCATTCTCGAATTGGAACGATCCAATTGCAACTGTTCGCAATTTGACAGCTCACTGTCACAGGTCTAAATATTGTTATCTAACGCTAATGCTGATTATTTAGCTAACATAACATAACATTTAGCTAATTAGCTAGTGCTAATTTATAGTCATTTTTAGATCATTTCCAAATATTTTTATATATAACATCTGAGGGGAAAAGAAGTAATGCCATCTGGGAGTGTTTACAACAGACAAGTTTTGAGAAAAAAAAGAAAATATAATATTTTCCTTCAAATGTTTATCCTAACTTGTTCTCATGTCAATATAACGTTCTGTGACATTCTGCAAAACAATAACCTAAGCTTCAAAACATTTTTTTTTCTTACTTGTGATAATTAGACTCTTAAATCTGTTTCAGGTACATTGCAGTGTAAGCTTCACATTAAACATTACTGCATCATGCTCGTCAAAAATCTCGGGTCTTTTGAGCAGTAATATTATGAAAAAAAAGAGCTATATAAAATTAAGTAGACCATAAAAATTGCAGTACTTTTTTACTTAAGTATATTAAAAAAAAACAAGTAATTTTATACTTTCACTCAAGTAAAATTTAAAAAGGTGTCCTTTTGCTTTTACTGGAGTAATATTTTATAGTATGGATCTGTACTTCTACTCAAGTACTTGATTTGTGTACTTCGACCACCTCTGCTTACAACTACCGTTGCATCTACAGACATTTTGCTGTGAGCATGTAAAAAAAATACTGCAGCACAAACAACATACATGAAATCTCGACAGGTGGAACTGGGGAGGGCCTTTTTTCAGACCAATCCAATCGGAGAAATACTGCAATAAAAATTGTCCAGAACCCTCCAATCCAGTTATCCGTGCGTGGATCACAGCTGATGCCTGTCACTGACTTGCATTGTAATCTTATCCATAATTCAAATAATAATATTTGAAATAATAATAAGCACTTTTTTCTCACCTCTCAGTCCTGGTGGATGACATAAGACTTCTGCATTACGTGATAAGAGACGAGCGCGGAGAAAGAACAAAACAAAATGCCACTCATTAATTAGAAGCACAAACTAAAGATTTGTAAAGAAAAATGCAGGAGGATTTCCCCCCAGAGCTGTGTGAGGGACATTTTATTATAAATTAGACATTATTTCACGTCTTTCAAAGTTTAACGGCTACCACGCGTTTAAACCAATTCAAAGGCTTTCAGAGATCTGGACAGTGTTTATTATAACTCCAATTGGATTCACCTGAAAGAAGAAAGTAACATACTGTACACACAAGATGCTTCAAAGGTGAGTAAAAGACAGGATAATTTTTATTTTTAAATAAACTTAACCCTTTAATAGTTAACAAGCCCCTACTCTAAAATGTTTACACACCTCCTATCTCAGGGACTCAAACTGGCGAGCGTCTTGTCTAAAGTGTTTTGCAAAATGTCATTCTGCGTTTCATAAAATCACAAATCATAAAAATTACATTACATGAGGGCGAGTAAATGATCACTGATTTTTAATCTTTAGGTGAACTGCCCCTTTAAGCCAGACTCAAGTATCAACATTGTGGGAGCACTTAGGCACTTCAAGATGAACTTACTGAGTTGATCCATAATTTACTCATTTGTTTTACGTCGTTAAGTGAACAATTCTGCATCTTTTTCATCTGTTTTTTTTTTTCCTATCAGCTAAAGGTATAGTATGCTACCCCATTGTTCAATATTCAGTAGGTACTGAATACATTTAAACATGCAAACCCTTCATTTGAATAAATTACTATATATTTAAAAAAAAAAATAAAAGATTGCTGTATTTCCAATCTAACTCGCTAGCTAGTCCATAAAAATATAGTCTCCATTAATGTAAATGTTAAAGCCATATTACTTTAACTGTAAAATTAGTGCTTTTGAATGCATATTAATAATACAGCTTCTTGCATTGATACCGCAGTGCTATTATTTGACACGTTTGCTATTCTTTTACATACTGTAAGCACTGCTTTATTTGGCCCTTTATTATGGAGTACAATGCAAATTTCAGCAGATGTTAACCAACAGGCATGATGATCTCCCAGAAGGCCACAGGAAGTGCTTGTGGCTGAATAGAAGCTAAATGATGAGTTCACACATACCTGCATATGACTATGCTTAAGTTCATACATCAGATGCAAGGCAGATTTACACAGGAAGTTGAGTATAAGTATTACAGGTTTCCAATTTTACATGTTTTTTAGTTTTCATGACAACACCAGATATGTTTTCATTAGAAATCTCATTGGATTGTCAAAAAATAGGGGTTTTACGCTTCATCATTCTATGCAAATATGTGATGATAAGTCTATTATTCAAATATATTTACATAACACTTTGCTCAAATTATGTTAATGATGTGATATACAATGAAAACTGTCTCAAATAACAAAATTAGTATATTGTTTTGCTGGCATATGAAGCTAGTTTCAAACTGCCCTCATAGTTGAACAACAGATGTAGGCCTATAGAACATATTAATTAGCTGTCATGTTTTGAGACAAATTAGTGAAGAGAGATAGACACATGATGGTTAGATGATGGGGAATTGGAGCAGATGGAGACTCAGTGATGAAGGACATCAAGATGGCAAACAGGAAATAGCTAAATGCAGTATCTTGTGGGTATATATATTTGTCATTATGCAGACTAAATATTAAAGTCTGCGCTGGCAACTTACAGCTTCAAAATTATGACATTTAACCCCCATGTACCCTTAATAATAATTCAGATATTGTAATCTCAATGAGTGCCACTGTCAAAAAAAGTGTGGTTGCAATGTGCTGGCCGAGCATCTGTGATTGTTTTTCAGTCTTTAACTTGAATAATATGAGTAGGTTAAAATGCATTATTGGTTTTAGGTAGAAAAATAACCCATGAAGCTCCAGCAGAAGATAAGCCGAAGCATCATAAAATAATAAAAACACCTGAATTGCCAAAGCTGGCAGGCACTTTGACAGCAAACATCTCGAAGCGGCAACGTCCATGTGTTTGTGTGTTGATTTCATTTGTAACTGCAAAGGATTATCATCAGACCTTGAGCAGATTTCTGTAGGGCAGCGACGCTTCTCGCAGCTGTTTACTACTTTTACATGGAGTAACAGTCTCTTGGGGAACAAATCTGATCAAACTTGTTTGCTGCCAAATGAAGCAACATTAAGTACATTTTATTTGTTCACACATGACGAGGGATGTTTACACACGTCGATTCAGAGAGGAATGTAAGTTATTTTTCCAATGTGATGGATTTTTTTTTAATAAAACAGGATAAAAATAACAAAACAAACAAACAAAAAACACATACAAGAATGGAACCAAACCAAAGGTAAATTTACAATTGGTTAAAATGTATCAATACAGTGCAAAAGTCAGGTTCCAGAAGTAAAAATGGCATCAGGAAATGGATTTTTAAATATAATTAAAATGACACACCTACAAGGTGTTGATCGACAGTATAGGCTTTTCTTAAAGCAATCAGCCTTTCATAGGTACATTACTTAATATCATATCATGTATATGTGTGTGTATGAGGCAAATCACGTGAGAGGGGAGATAGTGTCTCCATTAAGATATGATTGGATATGATTATGTCCGGCTCTTGTGTTTTTGCACCTTTGTAAATATAATATTGTTAATAGGAAGACTAATTCAAAAAAGTAAGTAAACACCTTGCACACTGAGATATAACCAATTTGTTACAGACAAGAAATTTATTCCTGAGCAAGGCCATATAAACCTTAAGAAACCATAATCAAAACTTTATATTGGACTCTAATATCAACAGGAAGCAGCACCAGAGAATTGCTGGACCACTTCCTTGTGCCAATCAACAGTACAGCTCACGCATTATATCTGCAGCCGTGAGAGCAGATTCTTAGACGACAAGTTGCAGTAATCCAATGTGGATGAAATAAAAGCACGAATCACAGTTTCTATGACCTCAAAAGACAGAATTCTCTTCAATTTGGCATTTCAGAGTTCTGGACTGGGTTTGTAAGAGGAAAAGGGGGTGTGGTCAGGGTAGCCAGTGCTACCTGGAGTTCTGAGGGAGGAGTTCCTTAAATAACCCGCTCACTGATATTTCCCCCCTCATAACCATGGCGACCCCCAGTATAAAAAAAAACACTGACCACGATGAAGCCCGAAGCCTCAAACATCAGTCTGCCGAAGAAAAAAAAACATCTTAGAATGCAGTTATTATGAGAGAGCTTTTTTTTAGCTTTAACTTACACTGTCAAAATTGATGGTGGCCCAGTAGTGCACAACAATACACACAACGCACTCATTTATAAGAGGTAGAAGAGAAAGAAACAAAAAGAGATGGTGACTTACTTGGGTGCAAACACTTTCCACACCATGAGGTGTCTCATTCATTCTGAATTGATAGAAACTACTTTTGACAACAGCATTCACTTCACCTATCAAACTCGGTGTCAAAGACTACACAAATGTTTCCTTCTTTAGTGTTTATATTAGTGGCTAAGGAGCCAAGATGTACCTAAAGCTGTTTGGAAAACTTTGGAGGGGCCAAAATCACCATTTCTTATTCAGACCCATCAAGCTGCAGAAAACTAGAACCAATCTATGCCCTTATTTCATCCAAATAGTTTTGTAGATTTGCTGGTGTTCTTGGGATCATTACCCAACATTGGCCCAACATTATCTGTCCTCACAATTGACTGTAAAACAGTTTGATATGCAGTGGAGGTTATGGTCGACTCACCACTCCACCAGCATGTGTTACTTTTGGTATGAGGCTGATATGCTCATTGGGTTTTCACCAAATATAATTTCCTCTTTGGTCTCATCTGTTCTAGAAGTCTCGTGATTTTTGAAAACCTAAACCGTGCTATTAGTTTAGATAAAACTAGAATCATAGAAATGTTGGGACATTTTTTTAAATGGAATAAAATGAAAAATAGAAGTGGTAAGTGATTGACAAAATTTTCATATCGAGGGTGGAGTAACTTTTTTAAAAAACATCCCAACATTTCGGGGATTCTGATTGTAGAGGAAGCTTTCTTCTGGCAACATGCCACACTTGTCCTATATTTTTCTATCGGTTCTGTCATGAACAGTATGGGACAAGTGTGGCATATTTGGAAGGCTTGACAGAGGAAAGCTTCTTCTACAATCAGAATCAGAATGTTAATTGAGGCCTGTAGAGTCTGCGGTAAAGTTGTCTGCCATTTCTCTGAGTGTTATGTGGTCTGATCTTGGGGTGAATTTGCTGGAATGTTCACTCCTGGGAGGATTTGTGTCTGTTTTGAATGTCTTCCACTGAATAAACTTACTCACTAATGAAGAAGGGATTTTGAACACTGAATAGCCTGGGTTAGGAAGTTTTGAGAGTTCCCCGACACACCCACCATTTAGGTGGAATGGCCAATCAAAGGCATGAATATTTAGCGGGAGAAACTTTCTTTGTCTCTGTTTATGGCCATTAGGCATTTTTACTGCTGGTCTCGGAGAGTTGTTGCAGTTTATTTCAAAACATTGTAGAAATTGTATGATGCATTTTGTGATCACATAGTATACGTCATTGTTTGGGTAATAAAGAGAAGATAATTTTAATACCAAGTAAGGAACCTTTAGGATATACACTCAATTAGAGTCTAACTAAAGCAAATAAAAAGTTGTAACTAATACAATCGGATAAGGGAACATACACACAATGCATGCATAGACGGGATACCATTTATAACTGCGCAATCATAGCATAAAATAGAGAAAATGTCTTCATGTGTGTGCGTGATGTGTATTGCAAGTGTGGAGCCAGATCACTGGTCTGTGACTGTATTGGACAGGTGATGATGCCTGGTTTTCTCGACACATACCACTTAGGTAAGGTAATTAAGGCCAAAAAGTTTTAGCTAACTCCATACAAGCTTTCATGTGTCTTGCACTGAGGAGAGGCTTCAGTCAGGCCACTCTGCCATAAAGCCCAGACTGGTGGAGGGCTGCAGTGATGGTTGACTTTCTACAACTTTCTCCCATCTCCCGACTGCATCTCTGGAGCTCAGCCACAGTGATCTTTGGGTTCTTACCTCTTTCACCAAGGCTCTTCTTCCCTGATAGCTCAGTTTGGCGTAGAACCATCTCAAGGATGATCAGAAGAAATGGACAGCACCTGAGTTAAATATATGAGTGTCACAGCAAAGGTCTGAATACTTAGGACCATGTGATGTTTTAGTTTTTCTTTTTGGATAAATCTGCAAAAATTTCAACAATTCTGTTTTTTTCTCTCAATATGGGGTGCTTTGGATCTTCAGCCTGGTTGTTCCCCTTGGCCAAGTTCAGCATTGTCTCTGCCTGGGTTCCTCTCCTATGGTGGTTTTGTGGAAGTGCAGCCCTGCACCTGTTGGACCTTCGCACCACATTTACTCTGTTAACCCTCTGGGGTCTGAGGTGATTTTGGGGCCCTTGAGATGTTTGGACATGCTCTGATATTTGTGCTTTTTTCAGCTACTTATAACATATTATTGACCAACCTGTATTTTTCTTGTAATCAGCACAAACTGCTCTAAAATAATATGTGACCACAATGAATTTACATGTTTGCATTTTTTAGGGAAAAAAAAATATTATGCGTGGTTAGTAAATTTTGTGAAAATAAAAGTATCTGAAATAGGGCCATGAAACTCATACTAAATACTAATGAACAATACTGAGACTAACCAGTCTATTAGGTTAGAATATTTACTTCACAGTGATGTGAAAATCTTTCCACTTACTTTTTCAGAGAAAACGGAACAGGTTATGCATATAACCTTGGTTCCTTGAAGGAACGAAACACTGTGTCGAAATGCTTTGGGAACGCCTCGGGGGGCCCACGCTCTGAATCTTCTGTGAAATCTGTCCAATGAGGGAACGGGACGTCATATACGGTGACGTCACTACCCTGGTATAAAACAGGTGCGGGAGATCGGTCATCAGCCTCAAGACTGAAGGCAGCACTCAGTGGGGATGCAGTGGGTGTGGCTAGAAGACGCAGTGTTTCATTCCTTCAAGGAACCAAGGTTATATGCATAACCTGTTCCGTTCCTTTTCAGGAACTCACACTGCGTCGAAACGCTTTGGGAACGCAATACCAACGTACCCAGACCCACAAGTTCCTGCCTAGTGTGGAGCAGCACAATTAAGGACAACGGAACCTGGGGTAGCCGGAAGGTCAAGCCCATAGAACCTCACAAAGGTCAAAGGAGAGGACCATCCAGCTGCTTTGCAGATGTCCAAGACTGGGACACCTGCTAGATAGGCCCTCGAGGCCGACACACCCCTAGTAGAATGAGCTCTGACTCCCATCGGTGAGGGGAGACCTGCAGAGTCATAGGCCATAAAAATAGCATCCAAGATCCACCTGCTCAGGGTATGCCTGGAAGCAGGCAGCCCTCTGCAGGGAGGACCAAAGCACACGAACCCCGCAGTTCTCTGAATATACGTGTTCAGTGCTCGCACTGGACACACGTAATGGAGCCTTTCCTGGCTCGCCTCCTGAAACGGAGGAGGGCAAAACGCCTGAAGCACCACCGGTTGAGGTGGGACTGTAGGGACCTTAGAGATATAACCTGTTCGCGGGAAGAGAAAAACTTTCACCAGTCACCACAGTCTTTATAGTTAGATAACGGTCGGAGGTCTGCTCCAAAGGTTCAAACGGAGCCTGAGAGAGGGCCTCCAGAACCACCGCCAGATCCCAGGTTGGGACTCAGCCTGAGTGCACCTCGCAAGAATCGTATGACTAGTGGATGTCTACCCACTGAACAGCCATTAATGAGAGCGTGGAATTCCGAAATAGCTGCCACATACACTTTCAAAGTCGAATGAGCTATCCCTGTGGACTCCAGAACTGTGCCGATCGGGCAGTTAACTGGTTCCTGCTGTTGCTCTATACACCATGAGGTGAAAAGTCTCCACCTTAGAGCATACAACCTTCTTGTTGAGGGCGCTCTTGACTGCAGAATAGTCTGAACAACCTCAGTCGTTAATACTGCTGCTAGGAGCGTCGCCCCCTCGGGGCCACACCCACAGATTCAACAGATCTGGACGAGGGTGAAGAAGGGTGCCCCATTGCTGGGAGAGCAAGCTCCTCCTGACTGGGACCCTCCACAGTGACCCGTCGAGGAGAGATACTAGGTTCGCAAACCACATTTGAGTTGGCCAGTACGGTGCTACTAACAGTAAGCTGACTCCGTCCTGGTGAATTCTCTCTAACACCCCTGGCAGCAGCGCCATTGGGGGAAAGGCGTACAGAGGGAGCCTCGGCCACCTCTGTACCATGGCATCCAGGCCCAGTGGAGCCGGATGAAGAAGAGAGAACCAGAGGGGACAATGCGCATTCTCCTGAGTCGCAAAAAGATCCAACTCTGCCCGGTAGAAGACACTCCAAATCTGCTCCACCACTTCTGGGTGGAGTCTCCAGTCTCCGGGCCTCAGCCCCTCCCTCGACAGTGAATCTGCTCCCAGATTCAGGTATCCTGGAATATAGATCGCCCTCAGGGAAAGGAGCGTCTGCTGAGCCCACATAAGAATAATGCGTGCTAGTTTGTATAAGGGATGGGACCGCAGGCCCCCCTGATGATTGATATAGGACACTGTTGCTACATGCTACACAAGACGTTCTCCAAGCTGGAGACAACACACCACATGTGAAAGACGACATCTCGATGTCTGCAAGCCTCGGCCTGCCTTTTTCTTCCAGGACCAACAAATCGTCTAGATCCCGATACTGATAGGCTCCCTTGAAAGCAAATCTGAGGAACCGTCTGTGTGACAGATGAATTGAGACATGAAAAATGTGTGTCCTTTATGTCTATTGTGACAAACCAGTCCTCAGACCTATTTTGACACATCAATTGCTTTAGTGTAAGCACTCCGAACTTCAGCTGACTGACTGAATGGTTCAGTCGCCTGAGATCTACCAGATAATCTACTAAGGGCACCAGTCTCTCGAGACCTGTCCCTGTTGAAAGACATAGAACTTGTTGTTTGCTTTCCCGGCTTACAAAAAAGAGTACTGATGTGGCTGTCCAACCCCAGCGCCTACCGCACTCCCTCCGGCTCGCCGACAGGGTGCTGAACAGACCGTGAAAGCAACCCCCTCAGGGGAAGAAACAAGCGGATGCTGTGTTTCACTGTAGCCAACACCACGATAGTCTTTCTGTGTCTCCTGGCTGGTATAGCAGGTATAATGGCAATGTCATTTACCGACCAGTTCAAAGGGAGACACACATGTTGCTTCATTTGGAGTTGCTCTGATGGCCATGAGTACCAAGGGAAGTTTCACATCCCAGTCCTTTTGGTTGGGAGACACAAATTGTCTTAGCATGTTGACTACAGTTCACACGTTCCACTTGTCCAGAGTTGATTAGATGGTCGCTTATGTGCAGGTGTGCTTGTATTCCCAGAAGTTTTCAGGTTTGTTGCAGTTAACTTTCAGCGGCAGCCCCAACCTGGAGAATATTGAATCATCAGGAAGTACTTTGTAGTTTGTGCAGTGTCATTGGGTGTCAGGAGGCATTCCACCCACTTCATGAACTGGTATACGACTGTGAGGAAATACTTGTTGCCTCTGGTTGACCTAGGCAGGGGTCCAACCCAGTCAATTTGAAGGCAACAAACAAGGCATCCTATCACATACTGTACTCTGCCACATTGTGCTGTATGCCCGGCCAGTATGCCACTTGTGTTATTGTCTCATAAGTCGCTTTTGTGACGTGGTGTCCTGCACATGGTGTGTCGTGAGCATACGTCAGCATAACCCCCCTTAGGCACTGTGGCACCACAAGCCTTGGTGCAGTAAGGTCATCAGGGCAATACCCTAGAATGTTATGGTTGCTTAGAGTGTCCTTTCACTTTCTTCCAGTAGACAATTAAATCATGTTCCCTTGTGATGTCATCACAAGCCTGGAACAGGTGTTGATGTTTAACTGGTTTGTTGTTTGCTGTCTTGAAACCGGTTTGTTTCCAGTTTGGAGGATGACGCATAAAAGCTAAGACTGGCATAGTTCTCTGATGTTATGGGTCGAGGCTATTTGCAGGGTTATGAGAATAGCTGCTATCTCTGCATATTGTGATGATATTGGACCCAGTTTTAAGTGTTATGGTGGGCAAGGTCAATTGTCTAGAACCCCAGTACCTGCTTCTAGTTTGCCGCCTTGGTTGTAGGAACATCCATCAACATAGGCAGTGGGCATGCCTTGGCACACATTTTTTGCTGTACTTGGGTCCATTCTGTTTCTATGTACTCTGTTGGTGTGTCATCAGAGCAACTCTTACAGGCTGCCAGGCCGTCACCCAGCACCAACTTGTGGTTTTCGGCATATGCTTCCACATTGCGCCCCTGGAGGGCCATTAGCCACATGGCTATGTGTGATTGTGACAACACTGGCCCAGATGTGCTGGCTGTTGAGAAATGAGACAGGCTGGTGGCAGTGAATGGTTGCACACACCTAGAAAAATTCTGAGTTCTGAGACATTGGCAGGTGGCTTGATGGTCTGGATGGCTTGAATGCGGCTTGATTGAGGCTCAAGACCCTGTGATCTAGTGAGTAGACCCACATAGTTGTCCTTGGATTTTCCCCATTGTCCCTTGTGGAGGGCAATCTTGGAACCATTGGCGGTCAGTTGGTGCACAACGTCGTTAATTTCTTTCAGGTGATCAGCCACAGTCATGCTTTTCATAAGAACATCATCAACATAGATTAGATTCCCTCTCACTCTGGCATCTGGACACACCTTGTTAAAAAAATATTAAATTCGGCATGTGAGTTGGCTTAGCCGAATAGGCACCTTGTGAAGGTGTACTGCTGGTTGCTGAAGGTGCTGCTGGCTATGGCCATGGTCTCATGGGCTGTCAGAGGTGCAGCAACACTGTCAGTCTCACTGGTGGTGTGGTTAGAGACTCTATACACTGCAAGATGTTGGTCTTCTGTCAGCTCTATTCTACAAACCTGCTCCTTGATCACTGGCATGACTGAAGCTATGGTGATGGTCTTGAAGGCTGCTGTTAACACTTGGTTACCCGAGCATCCTTCTGGAATCATTGACTCTGGGATAGATCCAATTACTGGATAAATTGGAGTCATAACTCACTAGCCAACCCAGGTGGTAGGTCTTTGGCAATTTGACATACGTTGCTGTGTAGTTATTGAACAGGATGGTCGAATCAAAATATCTGCTCCGATGTACATGTCATGAGGTAGGTCTGGAAGAACCAGGAAATAATGAGTTTAACATCTGTCATTCCACTTCAAGTTCAGAGCACATATGCACTTAGCAGTTACTATAGTTGACAGACAGGGAGTCAAAGGGAAGCGAGTGCGCTTGTTAGCAGTAGGGATGTCCACTGTTTGCTGTATGAGAGAATGGAACAGTAAGGGGCTGATGGCTGAATAGTCTGCCCACAGTGCTAGCACAGAGTCTGTTGTTGTGACATCATTTAGCTGTAAGTCAGTATCAGGTGTCCCCAACTAAGCAAGCCAGAGCCAACAGCGGCAAGGAACCAAAACCCCATCCATGAAAGAATGGGGAAACCTTGAGAGAACCAGGCTTAGCTGGGGCCAGATCTCCTCTGGCCGGACACCCATCACCTAATTTACAGTTCAATTTTAAACACATGTCAGATTGTGTAGAGGCCTTATAGTGTGTGTTTGTGTGCATCTGGTTCAGGTGATCTGTCCATATAGGTGTTCTTGTCTCCGATGAAGATCATCTCTTTGTTCTGGTACACCATCTGATCTGGATGCAGACTGGGGAACAGAATAAGAGAGAGAGAGACTAATATTTGCATAGATGGCGTTCTTTTTACTATGTAACGAGTACATTGTGTGTTAAGGGGAGTGTTCCTGAGTCTGATTAATGCAGCCTAACAATCCTTTAACGGATTTGATTAATAAATGTGTATTGGTGTGTTAAGTGTAAGCCAGAGTAAAGAGATGTTTCTTTAATCTAGATTTAAACTGACAGAGTATGCCTGCCTCCCGAACAGTAATAGGTAAATAGGTCAATTTCGGTGATGAGGGTTTCACATGTGATAAATGCAGGGATATCTATTTAATGCAATGACTAAATTAACGAAAAATAAAGCATCATATAAACTTAAGTCATCTAAGTCAACAACATGTACTGTATGTTAGACCCTATTCCATCTAAACTGTTAAAAGAGCTGCTTCCAGAAGTCATAGATCCTCTTTTGTCTATTCCTCATTGTCATTAGGATATGTTCCCAAAGCCTCCAAACTGGCTGTTATTAAGCCTCTCGTTAAAAAAACACAACTTGACCCCAAAGATTTTGTTAATTACAGACCTATCTCAAATCTCCCTTTTCTGTCAAAGATACTAGAAAAGGTAGTATCCTCACTAATTGTATTCCTTCTTGGAGAAAAATGGTATCTGTGAGGATTTTCAGTCAGGAATTAGGCCATATCATAGTACTGAGACTGCTCTAATTCGAGTTACAAATGACTTTCTTCTATCATCTGATCGTGGTTGTATCTCATTATTAGTGCTATTGGATCTCAGCGCTGCGTTTGACACAATTGACCACAAAATTCTCTCGAATAGACTAGAAAACTCTGTTGGCATTAGTGGAAGTACTTTAGCATACTTCAAATCATATTTATCTGACAGTTTGTAACAATGAATGAGGACGCATCATATCATATCAGGTTATCTCCGTGTCCACCAGGGCCTCTAGCCTCCCCTCATTTTCCAATGTGATGGCCAGGTAGAATTTCTTGGCCACTCCCCTTTTAATTAGGTTCCCCAACAGTCTCGGCATTGGGGCTTGTGTGATAATTGGCAAGCGGTCAGGACCGGTCTCACGTGGTTCTTCCAGGAGACAGACAACCAAGACAGTGCACTCGGGTACATTAAGGTCCTGGCTGGAGGTGTGATGCTGTACGTTGGCTGGCTCTAGTGGTTCGGTAGTGTAAGAATGCCTGCTTTGACCGGCACGTGAAGGCAAAACGTGAGGACCTCTCGTGGCCCAAGAGCATGCAATAAAACAAAAAAAGTTCATCTGGAAAAAGATCTCCAAAGACAGTCACCCACTTTACGATCCTCTGAGCCCCCCACCTAGCAACCTCACATTCTTCTCCTTAAAGAGTTTCACTAAGAAAAATGCAAGCTCCGAGTGACATATCTTGTGAAGATATTGTTTTTTCATTGGCATGTATGGAATCATTCTAAAGGTCTGGGTGCGATGGGTAAAATGGTCTCAACTTCACAGTAATCACATATATTGTTTAAAAGACTAAAACTTTTATATAAATTGGGCTCGCAGCCAAGAGGTGTGTCCTTCCCTAAAGGGACAGATTGTAATCTCTCCAACAGGTGCAGACCTGTCAAACAAATGGTCTTTTGTGTTTAAAAGTTTGTGTGGGTGTTGGTTTGGGTATTTAAGGGAGAGGGTTAAACATCACACCAGGAATTCTGTAGACAGAACCCTCCACGCTACAAACATTTAAGGGATCTGGAACTAAAAGCTCCAGATCTCCCATGTGGCAGCGTGTTTTCTCTGACAGTCAGGTATGCATTTTACTATTTGCATTTGATATAATTTCTTGATTTATCAAAGTTATGCATTCTTTTAAATTGAATGAGTCACACTGTTTAATTATGTGATTGGCTTGATACAACTTTTACCTGACGAATGAGAATAAACATTATTTCTTGATTCATTCTAGAATGCTGAAAGCTTTGTCACTAGTAGTGTGTGCGGAGGCTTTAACGTGCATAAATATTACGGCCAGGATATGCAAACTGGGGGCACAGTAAAACAGGAGCAGTAAGCACGTTTTATCTGGAGACCCTCTGATTTCTGACATCACTGAAATCGTCAAGTTGGGTAAGACAAGGACCAAGTAAACTAAAAGATACGGGTTCCCTCCAATCTATGAGCAATTATCAGTCTGGCGAGTTTGTGTTTTTATGGAGCTGCGTTTCGGCCGACGTCAGATCCAGATGGCTTTAGGTCCCACACGGAACGGGGAACAGAAAGAATAGCATATCTACGATAATCAAGAATCTAAATTAAGATGCGACCAACTTTAAGATCAGCATTCAAATTTACTATTACAATCTAAATTTAATAATCACTTAAAATTGGAGTCAGATTATGGCGGAGCCAGATTAAAATTAAACTAAATGTTGAAACGCTGGAAAAGACATATACGCTACCAATGTTGGGGCTAGTTACTCAAAAAAGTAATATATTACATATTACATATTACTCTCAAAAATAGTAGTGCCCTACATTA
>JAUMHG010000045.1:16210553-16225516 GCA_032359395.1 Enteromius anoplus | reverse complement strand
TAACATTCAAATTTGTTGTAGAAACTATGCAGAAGCCTATTTTATGTAATTTAATGCAATTTCATCTGAAATAACTTTAAAATTATGACCAATTCCCAACATTTTTAAGCAAAAAGTCAATAAACGTCACACAATACATTACTTATTTTTTATTATACTTAAATATGTGCTCATATTTGCTATAACTTTTTCAGATGTTGCCATGGTGACTCGTAATATCTGCGCTCCATTGATAATAGCTTTTCATAGTCCTGGTGTACACACTTAACTCTGAATTAGTCTACTCAGAGTTGACTGACTTTACTCAGATCAGCTGTTCTGAAACCCAAAACTCTGAGTTTTTCAAGTTTAAACTCTGAGTTGTTTGAACCTCCTTTCTGAAACAGGCCCCAGGATGTGCACCAAAGCAAAAACAAACATTGGCCAACCAATCGGCAAGAAGAGGTGGGGTTTAATGCGCGCAAACAAACTTTGGCCAACCAATCGGCAAAAAGAGGTGGGGTTTAACACGCATTAAACACCACCTCTTCTTGCCGATTGTTTGGCCGAAGTTTGTTTTTGTTGTGGTGCCCATTGTGTTTCTTTTGGTATTGCAGCCTCTGTGTTGTCTTTTGAGACAGGGTTTGTATTCAGAGGGCAGACAGCAAGACAATCAAGGGGTGATGCATACGGTTTGAGATAAAAATGAAATCGAGCTAAAATCCTGCAACATCGCATATAGCACCTTTAAGCTACAGTCCTCATATATTTTTCATTCTGAACCACTGCAATAAATATCAACATAATGAAATTGTGGTTCACGTATAGAACATGTGTTCAAGTGCCACTCAGTGGACATTTCTCTTTGAAATTGCGACAAAACGTGCATGTAAAAACGGTGTTGCAAAAAAAAGTGCACAGAGGTACATTTTTTATGAGTTCAGGTTGTACTTCATTGAGCAAATGCAAATGTCTTGTTAGAGATGGGAGTTAAGGTGCAGAGCGAGACTGGGAGAAGAGGACATACCTGAAACACAAACGCACCACCTTCCTGTGTGAAAGGCCTCTCTTGTCCTGTCAGGGGTCTGAATGTGGGATTAAGTCTTTTAGCATACCTGCTTTGTCGCACCTGAATGTGAAAGAAAGGCAGCCATTGTGAAGCCCTGACTCCATCGCTTAGCTCTCGCCCGTGCCCCGGCCTCTCAGCCCACCTCCGACTGAGCCTCCACCTCCCACCCACAATTAAGCACCTAAATCAAACCTCCGCCTGGGGAACTAATTGTTTCTGACCGAGCTTTTGTACAAAACGACATGCTGTTTCCCTGTCGCCCATTCAGAGGGGATTCTTTGGCTCAGCGTGGGTCAGATTGGGAAAGCATACCTCGTTCTGCTCTGTTAAGATGGAGATAAACCCTTTTAATGATGCCCCTCACCCCAGACCTCATTTCTGCCCTGCTTCCAAAGGTTAGATGCATTTGTGTATTCAAACCCGGCAGAGGGATAGAAATGTTGTACAAGAACAGAAAGACCAAAAGAAAGGTACCACACAAGATGATAGTGGTATTTGACCCATCTTTCTGTGTGATTTGAATAGTTATATAGTATAGCTGCACGGAAATATTTCTTTTTAGCCCAACTGAAAGTCTTGCAAAACCATTTATTAGAAAACCTTTATAAGAAAGCCTATGTGAATAATGTGCAGTAGAATAAGACTTACAAAAGCATGCTATTTTATTTTATACAGCACTTTTTTTTACATTTACCTCTATGTTTACTTTTGTCAACGTTTAGAAAACAAACTAATTGTATTCACATGACAGAATCATTTATGCCTGTTTCCCCCTTGAATCTTGGGAATATTTCCACATTTCTAGCATCTCAAATTATGTATTGTGATTATTAAAAACATTCTGTGGAAGAAACAACATTTTACAGATTAATTGGCTGGCTTATTTGTGATACTAAAATTAGTTTTGTGGTTAAGTGCCCTATATAATTTTGCACAAATAATATTTTACATTTTTCTGCATAATTTAGCAAAATTACAGTTAAAATAAAAATTATACACAATAGAAAGGGATACAATACTTTATAAAAAGGTTATAAAAAAACATATTAGACAATTTTGGTCTAAATATGAGACAGTCATTTATATTTATTATTTAAAAATGAATACATTAATAATAAAAATAACTAAATTAATTGCATAGAAGATAATCTGGAAAAAAAATCAAAAGATTAAGGCCTGATAAGAAGTTTTCAATACAATTTTAATGTGGTAAATAACAAAAAGAAAATTAAAAGTTGAAATCTATTTGTTTCAATAAAAAATATATATATATATATATATATTAATTAGCTTTTTTTTTTTTTTGCAAATACAAGAAGAAACACAACATTATAGACACAATATGCAAACTATATGCATAATGTACAGCAGCAGATGGTGCACAGTACTAAAGGCACTGCAAAACTTTAATTGTGTTATTTATATTACACAAAATAGGACATGAAACAAGGCTATTGCCAATTTAACAGGAAAGTACAAGACAAATCTCATGAAAATGTAAAATAGCATTTTTTCCAGTCAAGCTTTATGGATGACTTTTTAAAAAAGCAATGCCGGTTGAACAGAAAACAACACTGTGATAATTTTTTTAATACCTAGTGATATAAGCTTGAAGGGATATCAGAGATATGTAGCAGGAATGAACAGTATGATGAGGGGCCGTGGTCTGACAGAGTCTGTCTCTGTGTATTTGAAACAGAGTGTGACAGAGGCACTATACACACCACCGTATGATGGACAGCTAGGCTCTCCCCGTATCTCACCTCTTCCCACACACACACACATTGAGACACGGAGACAAAAACACTGTGAGACGCTGATATTTTTCAGGAATGTTCTTGTCACAGAGGACTGACACGTAACCATTGACCATTCAGAGATGTGTGTGTGTACATGCATGTTCATGCTGTCTAGCTCTCCACCTGTGTTTATGTTTTCTGGACAACCACGTTAGACACTCTAGCAGTTGTACGCCATGTCCTGATCAGATCATTTTTACAGCTACATATGGAAGCTCCTTTCCGCCACTATATTAAAAAATAATAATAATAAAAAACGGTTATTGCGACTTTTTATCTCACAATTCTGACTTTTTTATCAGAATTATGAGATGTAAACTTCATCGCTAAGATGAGTCGTTGCTCATCTTAGCGATGTTTTAGTTCTCCTTTTACATGCGCCCGGCCTTGACCAATTGATTGGTCAACAAATTTCAAGATATAAAGTAAGAATTATGTGTATAAAGTCAAAATTACGAGATATAAAGTCAGAATTCAGAGACATAAAGTTACAATTTTGACTTTATGACTCCCAAAAGAAAAGTTTTGTTTACATAATATGTGTACTATAGATACACACACACATACAGTAATTTATTTTGAAAATATTTACATGTATATATTTGTATTCTTACATTTTAAATTATAAAAATGTATGTATTTGTATTTATATACACATAATAAATATACACAGTACACACGCATATTTTATGTAAACACTCTTTAATTTGTTTTTGAATTCGATTATTCGCAATTAATCATTTGAAAGCACCAACAATTATTAATTTACATATAAACACTCTTAAAATGGCTTTTAATATAATTTAAACTGTATTTTATTCATCATACAATAAAGTATCAGTTTCATACTTTAAAGTATACATTATTTCTGTAATATTGAGTGTTAATGAACATGAATTAATTGTTAATTAAGAATATGGAGTATGAATAAATTTATTGAATGTGGTATGTAAACGTGGTATATGTTGTTATAGCGTGCACATAAAAATAGAGCACTTCAGTCAGAAATATCAGGTCTGTCTCTCTCTCCCTCATTTCTCTCTAGCGCTGATGAGTGTGGCCCCTGTGCCGTCACTGTTGGGGGTCCTGTACTAACTTGCAGAGCTCTCCTCCGCACAGGTGACTGGAAACAGGAGCTGAGAGAGTGTCTCTCACTGAGTGTTTAAGTGCTGTCTGCAGCGGTGTTCTGTTACCCTGCTCTCTGCCCGACCTCAAACACACACACACACAGCATCAAAGCCCCGCTCCATCACTCGCTGTGGGCTGATGTCTGTGCTGGAGAGAGCATTTGATTTGGTGTGTTTAAAGAGACGAATCTGAAGTGACCGAATGCATTTCCAAGAAGCCAAATGCTAAGGTGTCCAGTGATCTCACATTTCAAATAGAAAGTTTCAAGTCAACATGAAAAATTGACATTCATTGCGATTCATTGGTGCACATGATACTTAAGATAAAAAATGCATTCATAATCTTTAAACATGTTCTGAATTTGTTCCTTGTTTTCTACTGTTTCTTAAAGGAGCAAAAAAAAAAAAAAAAAAAAACATTAATAACTACATAATTACTTTTATTTTTATTTTGCATTCGGTTGATGTAAGCCATTGACTTCTATAGGGGGGAAAAACTACAACTATGAAAGTCGATTGCTACCGTCAACTGCTTCATTACCAGCTTTCAGCAGAAGAAATAATGCACTTTAATTGTGCGGAAGTGATGCTGAGATCAAATGCTGAAGTATATATGATTGCACTAAAGTGAAACTATTGCAAGTACACTTCATGTACACTTTAAATATCTTTATTTAAAGGCTGATATTATTCACAGTTCATCTAATCCTCATCAGTAGTGATATTAAAACACGTTTTAGTCTGCACAAGTCTAGAGTATATACACTTAAGTAGCCTTTATGTGTCATTTTAAAGGTTTGAAGTACACTACAAGTGCAGTACAATTAAAAGTGCACTTACTTTTCATAAGGACTGTACATCCCTGCAGTATTCAGCAGCTATATGGTTTTTTGCACCACACCAGCAGATCCTCAGCCTCAGGTTTGACGTTGTCTTTAGCTCTGTGTGTTAACAACGTGGCTTACATAATGCTAAGCTCAAACGCTGAGAAAGTGACTCTCCTTTCATTTCTGTTGGGAAGAAGCATGCCTGAGGCAAGGCTAGCATGGACTTTGTCTAACTTTTATTCATTAAAATCATGCTAAACTGCTAAAAATCATTAAGTAGTATGTCTATTACAAAATCAGCTGCCTGTGTGTAATACTGTATCCTGCAATCCAGCTGTACTTGAGTTGAGTAGAGAAAGCTGATTTCAAAAATTACTAATACACACACAAAACAATCAAACGTTTGAAAGGTCTTTCTGCATTTTACTTCTTAGCAGGTGTGATTGAGAGGTCACTGCAGTGAGAGATGCGGCTTTAGATTGTGGAGGTGAGGAGATCATTGAGAAGGAAGAAGGAATGAGAGAAAAGGAAGGTGAAGAGAGATTGACTGGGAGTTCAGGGGTCAGGGACAGGTAAGAGGGCATGCCGGCTGACCCGAATAAAACCACACAATTCCCACGCTAAATGACTGCCTACAGACAAGATGCTTCATTGTCAAAAATGACCACAGTAATCAGCAGAAAATAAAGGTAACATTATTTTAAGGTGTCATAATACAGAGTAATTAGTAGTAGCCATTGTACTTACGCGAAACAAAATTTATATATCATGTAACTAAGGAATGGAACTGCCTGTAATTAGAGTTTGTAATGATGTAGATGTAACAGACTGCTACTGTTACACATATGTTACAGACCGAGTCTGTTACACAGATACTTAAAATAAAGTGTATCAAGATTGTACTTAAGTGTAAGTACCTTATGTCTGTGTACTTGAATATATAATTACATTGCATAAGGTCTGTGTAACAGACTCTTTCAGTAAAAACTGTTTTAAAACTTAGTTACATGGTAAGTACACTTTGTTTTATGTAAGTACAATGGCTAGGTAATTACTCTGTATTATGAACACCTTAAAATAAAGTGTTACCAAAAATAAAAAAACATAAAATATAAAATGGTTATAATGAATAATTAAATTAAAAAATGATAATAAAAAATATATTGAGGTAAGTGACCAATGACAAATATTTCATTAAGTGGAGTAAACCTTTAATTCTTTTTTTATGAGTATTTTGAACAGAACAGAACAGAACAGAAAGTTAAGGAATCAAAGAATATTAAATCAAATGCATCTCTTCTTGAGTTTATGAGGTGCATGTACTAAAAACCAGCTGTTGTCATCAGCCTCCTTTTACCTTAAAGAGTTTCCCAAATTGAAGGCAACAACACTCAGAATAAAAAAAAAATTTACAATGCATAACTGTTTGTTGCTCTTTTAGCCGTGAGTATACAGTGCTGCGCTGTGGTGACCTAGTGTGCACATTTTTGTTCAGACTGTGACTGGCATATATGGTGTGTGTGTGTGTGTGTGTGTGTGGCAGTTGTAGGGGCCGCTGGGGGTGGAAGGATGGGCCGGACAGGCTGCTAGAGAAAATAGAAAATGGAAAATTCCTGTGTGAAGTGCAGTGGTTTGGGATCAGGTGTGAACTACAGACAAATCAGACACACAGACTGGAGAGAGGGGAAGGGGAGGGGCGGAGTCAAAGGCTAGACAGCTGCCCCCCAAACACACACACAACACACACACATGCGGCTCAGAGTCATGCTTTCAAAAGTCAACCATTCTGACACTCCTGTAGTTTGTAGTAGGGATCTGCTGCCTGGATAAGATGCTGGGTGTTGTGGCTGGTTGTCAAGGTGTTACTATGCAGTTTTTAAGGTTTTCTGTGTGTGTTTTTATCATGTAGCTATCACTATGTTTAGGTCGTTACTATGGGGCATTTTCATTTGGTTGCTATGCAGTTTATTGGGTTTTGTAGGTGGTTGCTATGCAATTGCTAAGGTTTTTGTGTGCTATAAATGGTATTATTCTGGGTGTTTTAAGTGTGTAGCTATCATTATGGTCAGGATGGTTACTATGGAATTTCAATGTTGTTGCAAAGTGATTTGATTATGTTGCTATGAGGTTGCTAGGGCATTGTAGGTGGTTGCCAAGGTGTTTATAAAAAGTCATTAAGGTCGCTAAGACAGTGTTTTAATATGAGGCTGTCAATTTCTGATGATTACTAGAGTATTTTTATAGTTTCTAAGGTGTTGTTAGTAGGGCTGCCCCCTACTAGTTGACTAATCGTTAGTCGACCATTAGAGGTTTGGTTGACCAAAAATGTTTTTAGTCACTTAGTTGCAGAAAGACAAATCCATAGACGAAGCCACACAGTCCATGACGGATAGGGTGTTAATGACTTAACTTAATACAGTACATCAGGCAGCACATCCAAATACTCAGTTGATCACTCATCGACTTCAAATATGACTTATCATCTGAAATATGTCAGTATAAGCAACTTTACATGGCTGCACAATCTAATGTTAGCCTGGAGAAATGTGCACTGTTCAAGTGTTTGTGAGGAAGCTGAACAGTAGTTTGCTGCAGGACAGATGGAAGTGCTGGTGCGCTCACTTACTCCTGAAATGCTCTGTAATTTTTGCTTGTACAGGAAGAGTAATACATCTTTTGAATCTGTAAAGACGTTACTGTTTATTTGTGTGCACTCACAGTGACAACAAAAATTTGCATCTTTGAAAAATAATGAATGCATTTTCTGTAATTTCGAACTCTCTGCATATCTTTACCTTATGAGTATGGTATAAACAGACATTGAAAATATATCTATATAGAGTCAAATGTCTACTCTCAAATGAACAAGTTAAAATGTAAAAAAAATATTTTCAAAAATATTTTTTTCCGTATGAAACAATACTGCGTAGTATTACTGACTTCATCTCTTAAACCAAAAACAAGCACTAGTGTATGAAATTATTAAAATGTTAACGCTGTCTCCTTACTGTTTTTCCCTGACACGTTCATAATCATTACTTCTGCAGGTGTGCTGTGGCAAGCTTTATGCATTTACTTATTATAGCACTTATTAGGCTATGGATGGCAATTTTAGGCCTAAAATGTTCTAAGTGGTTTAATAATAAACATGCGATTAGTTAACTTATGCTCAAAATGACTGACTACTAGATGACCAGAAAAATCCTTATTTGAGTGCAGCCTTAGTTGTTACTGATTCCTAGTGTGTTGCTTTGTGTTTGCTAGTTATTGGGAAAAAGATCTAAAAAACAGTGTTCTAATGTGTTTTTAATGTGTTATCAGTATCCAATGCATTCAGGATGTTACTAGATGTTCCTTTTACTGGCTTCTTAAGTGTATTAAACTATTGTAAATGGGTCATATGATGCAATTTCAAGTTTTCCTTTCTCTTTGGAGTGTAACGGCTGTTAGTGCATAGATAAGATCCCTAAGGTTGCAGACTAAAGTCTCAAAACCAAAGAGATATTCTTTTTAAAAGTTCTGACTTGTTCACATCCTCCTATTTCCGACTAGAAATCAGCGTTAAGTTGTGTTTCCAACACTGTTCCAGAACAGTTGAACACAAATATTGGAGTGTGTTCAGCACATTTACGGAGGACTGATTCCTGAAGCTGACAGAGCAGTCTATGATGGCTGTGCACAGAGACTAGAAAGAGAGGCAAGAACAGTCTGCTGCTGACGACTCATGACCTTTATAATAGTGAGCTTTTCTTATTAAAAGAAGCTGATACTTACTATTCAAACGTGAGTTTTGAGCAGTGAAGGTAGTGCTTGTTGTTTGTTGTTTCTGTTTCTGCATGGTGTGATGTTTACAAGGTGTGATGCAACACGACATGTAAAAAGACAGAACTAAGTCACGATCATCAGTAGTTATGTCTCCACTGGATCAACAAATACCTGCTTTGTAATGTGTTTTATTGTTTTGGTGTCACACCGCACTTTTAGAACAATGACCTTTGTACAAATTTACTAATTTCAGGAGGCAGGGCTTAGAGGAGAAACAATAATGTACAGTATGTGTAAAATAATGCGGGTTTTTTTACAAACACACATTGCATTGCACCAAGTACACAAAATCAACAGGAACTTGCGACTGCATATGGCGATATGCTGTGAGTATTTAAGACTGTAGCAGATTTACACAGGTGGAGCTGGGGAAGGTGGAGGGTTTCAGATCAATATTAAAAGCATGCTGCAGGAATTTTAGTTGAATGCAAGCCAGCCATATAAATGCAAGGCAGTAAGCTCATTGGCTGCATATGTAGCATGAACCAGTTAGCTTGTGCCACCTCATTTAAATCTGCATATCATCAGTTAACAACCCTTCTGCCTGCACCATTTTCATGACTAAACTATATATTTAATTTATACATACAAAGTATGTAGCATTTCTCATAAACTTGTTCTACTGTAGCTTTTTGTCCTATTGCTTATAATTAGATTGTTATTCATTTTTATTTGCTTTATTTGCATTTTTATACATCTAAGCTGTATTCGTTTTATGTGATATTGATCATAAGAATTATGAAATTTCCATAATATCAAAAATGTTGATATAATGAAGACCTTATTTAAAGCAAACATAACCATATATATATATATATATATCGTTATCATGAAGTAAAATTATTTATATTGTGATATGAGATTTAGTTTATATTGTACTTGTGAGCTCGTTCTCATGCAGTTGCTAGGGTGTTGTGGGTGATTGCCAAGGTGTTGCTATACAGTTGCTAATATGCTTTAACATGTAGGTATCAGTTGCCGAGGTGTTGCCAGTGGTTATGAGGCTGTTTCTGTATACTTTCTAGGATGTGTTGCTGGGATATTCTGGGCGATTGCTTCATCGTTGCTGGGTAGTTTCCAAGTTGTAGCTAACTGGCCCACTTTAAAGGAGCCCATGTCTTCTGTCTCTGTACTATTTTGGTCTCTAGAGTTAACTTGCCTCTTCCTTCACGCAAAATATTTTTTTATTGTGTTTTTTTATCATCCACCGGGTGAAGAACTTAAGAAGAGTATACTGCTCAACCTGCTACATGACTAGAGGAAGCATTTTAAACATAAAGCCTGCAGCAAACCTTTACAAATTATTAGTGATTGTCAGCCCTAATGTTAATGTAGGTCTCATGTTCTGCGTTCTGTATGAATTTTGAGCATCATATGTGGTATGTTCTCCTGCTGGGGCAAGGCATAAAGTGTTTTCGGAGTTGCTAATGTGTTAATGTGCGTGCAATACGATGAGATGTTTCACAGGCTAATTTTACCAGATGAAAGGCACAGCTATTGGTCCACTTGCCGCTTGCTGAAGAAAGAAATGGAGTCTCTCGGAGTGAATGTACCAATGCTCTTCAAAAGCACACAATAAGGAACTTTAAGTGGCTCTGTAGAAGTCAACAGAACTGTTAATGGAGCCTGCGGTGTGTTTGTGAGTGTCTGTGTATGTGTGATATGAATGTGCTGAAGTGTTCGTGTTTGCTGATGACAACATGAGTCCTCAATATGACCGCTGACGAGACCCTGCAGCCACAGACTAGACTGTTGATCTAATGAACAAACATGTCTCCACGGAGATGCGGAGGTCACGTCAGTCTCAATACAGAACCAACTGTTGATACTGTAAATGCTTATTTATTAAAAGGCTGTAATAGTTTGATCCCGATCTAAACTACTCAGAAACGTGCAAAGAATGTAAAGGAAATTAGGAATCAGATATCCTTTTAAAAGTAATAATAATGTTTTTATTATTGTTGTTAAAGACGTGAAACATATTATTAATTTAGTCAGTATGGTATAACCAGCAAGCCACAATGTGTTTTTTTTTTTTCTTTCTTTTGTATATTAATTTTTCTCCCCTTTATATGTTTGTCCAAATCGTCAATATGCAACACAAAAGAAAAACCATCAGAATACATTTATTTATATTCTACATTTCAAAATGAAATCAAAGAAATAATGATACTAATTGAAACAAATAATTATTAATTTATTTTATTCACATATATACACAAAAGGCACACTCTATACAGTCTCAGGAAAACATATGAATATTTGTTTAATTCAAAATTCTAAAAAAATAATAAGAATTTTTTTTTTTTTTTTTGCATTTTTAAATTCATATTTGCACATGATGCACACTCTACACAGCCTCAAGAAAACATCAGAATATTTTTGATAATAAAAAATGTAATGAACATACACCTACACTAGTAGAACTGTAATATTCTAAAAATACGATTGCATTTTAAAATAGCTGTTTTCTATTTGAATATATTTTAAAATGTAATTTATTCCTGTTTTTTCAGCATCATTACTCCAGTCCTCTGTGGCTTGTGATACTTAAGAAATCGTTCTAAAATGTTTTATTTATTTAGAAAACCAAAGCAGACATCTTTAAGTCATAATGTTTTTAAACTGATCATTGAATATTTATCAGCAATAATCCCAGCTTCGGCTCTCTGTATTGTAAAGTTCTCCAATGATGGTGACTCCAGATAAGGCTGTGACCGGAGCTCTGGATTGTGCCACACATGGTCCTTCTTCCCGTCTGTTCATTGCACGCTGACATTTTGCCTTTTTAAAAATAACACAGATGTTTGAGTGCTCTTGGACAAAGCAGGCCAGGCCGTGGCTCTCAACCTCCTCCTCACTTTCCAGCAGGAGGCTATTTTAGCTGCCCATGCGAGAATGACTGGAGGCTGAGTAAAATGACTGGATTGGGCTCTGAGATGCCGGCGGGACGGGTGGCATACAAAGCAGTCAGCGGCTTTCTGCAGCTATTGGGTGTTAATTGAGGAACACAAACTCAACTTTCCACACTTGAGTGGACGTTCAGAGCAGGTCCCTTATGAATTTGTGTCTTTCTCTCTTTTAGAGAGTCCCAGAGATTCAAGCATATCATACAGTAGTTCACAGTATTGACAAATCAAGATTTAACTGAGGTAGTTGCTTTGGACCTGGCATGCAAAATTATAACCTATAAGGGATAAGGTATTTAATTAATTTGAGTAATTTTAGTGTAATTTTTAGGTTTTTCATAATCAAATATTTTATATCCAAGTACCTTTTAGAAGACTTACTAGTCATGTGACCCTCTGACACCCATCTAAAGCTCCCTTCATGTCACATGACCATCTCCATGGGAAAATTGATTTCATTTCTCCTTATTTCCAATTCACCTTTTAGTTGCAGCAGTCAGAACATGCGCTGAGCTTTCAGGACCCTGAGTGGATGCTAACCTGTGGATTTGGGACTTAAAGGAGAGTGTTTATTGTGAGGGTGAGGGGCTATAGGCCTCATCACAGATCAAGGGGGAGGTGGAACTAGTTCAAATTTATTGCCTGTGTCAGCTGTGTCAAATTTGGCAAGCTCAAATGGTCAGCTTGCAAATGGCTGGGGTAAAACGAAGGGTCAGTGGACAGTGTAACAATAAGCCATTAATCCACCCTAAACATTTCACTAGGAGGGAAATGTAGGTTATTGGCACGTCTAAAAGTTTGGATTTCTGCTCAGCTGTGTCTTGTAGACTCTTGTTGTTGTGTCTCTGGCATCTCAGATGAGGAGTTTTCCGATCCCATGCTAATGTGTTCTAATCGAAGCGCATTAGAGGTGTTATGAAGATAAAAACATAACCTCACCCTCACACAACACTCATTTTTTGTTTCATAGAGAGCGGACCACCCACTTTCTGAAGCTTTGTCTCTATTTTTGTGGGGTCAGAAACGAATAGCCAGTTGTTCTTTATGGTCTGTTTTTTTTACGATGTGGTTTAAGCTGTTAGGGAGACCACCAATCGACCTTTCACTTGCAGCTCACAGTACACTAACACACAGCAAAAACTGAGAGCAAGTGTGATGAAGAGTCCAGGCAGAAAATATTAGTTTGGGTAGTGCATATTTAGCAAAACTGCATGATTGCTTATTCGTATATATATGTAAAGAAACAGGCAAATCATGTCATGTGGTGTAACAAGACATGCAGACAAAAAGCTGAATATTGGATCCCGAGGACCCAAGGTCATCATGTCCACGTATACAGTACATAGATTCTTTGTTAAAGGGATAGTTCACTCAAAAATGAAAATTCTGTCATTAATTACTCACCCTCATGTTGTTACAAACACACACAAGACTTTCGTTCATCTTTAGAAAGCAAATGAAGATATTTTTGATGAAAAAATAAGAACTGGTTAAAATGTATAAATAAAAGTCTCAAAGATGGTTATACCACATACCTTCGCACCTTTTTGAAACTGGTATAAACATTTTTGACAACTGAAATAATTTCATAAACACAAAAAACATATTTCTAAGAACATTGCATGTGTATTTAAACCATGAATTTAAAAGTATAATAAACACCAATGTCTTCTTTTGTTCTTTTTTTATGAAAAAGTACTTCATTGAGAATCTTTAAAAAGTCTAATTTGGTGTTCCACCGAACAAAGAAGTGAAATGAAACATAAATAAAAATATATATGAAAAAAATCTGAAATTTAAATAAATAATGAGCACATCTTCACATACACTGAAAAAAGTGAGTGCTTTGCACGCTCTAAGAATACAAGGATGAGCAAACAACATGTGGCTCTAATACACAATAAACTCAATCAGCAATCACTCAATAAATAGATTAATGTGTTATGTTTTATAACTAGTTTATTTTAGAGCTGCTTATGTTGGACCTGGGCCATTCGGGACACGACTGTGATAAAAAATGAATGGCTCAACACGTCTGTGCGCTGTCATCACATGTCAACACTTTGACATTGAAGCTCTGAACCCAAACAAGATCCTACGTCCACTTGTCATCTGTGTGTGTGTTTTTTACAGCATCTCCTAGTCTTTCTTTAACGGGATACCCGTGGGTATATTCTGGGCCGGGGCTGTGGTTGGGGGAACTGCTACCTAGGTTTCTGTTGCTAGGTGCCTGATCGAGACTCTGTGTTGGTTTATTTCCATTGCTAAGGTAGCACCAGCAAAGCTCGAGACGTGAATAAATAAGATCAGGTTTCAGGGCCTCAGATCTCACCGCCGCTTCGTAAACTGAAGGGTGGGGGGGAAAGGTGGGAGAGGGACATGGGGGGGGGGGTGCTAGACGTGTGGTGTTTCATTAGGACACATCACATCCCTCTTACTTTGAGTCGCCCGATCCTAAAAAACCGTGGCCGACACCCTTGGCATCCTGCTGGGCCCAACGGAATTCCGGTCTGGTGAGAAGATCCACTGCTTAAGTCCTCTGATGCTTGCCGTTCACACACACACACACACACACACACACACACACACACACACACATGTAAAGAGCCTCTGTGGGTCTTCACTTCAAGCTTCGCAAAAGCTGCTTTGTCTCTATGTGTCTGTCAGGGTGTGACTGTTTAAATGTACAGTATGTCAAACAGTTCTGAGGGTCAGATCACAGTTTAATAAACATCTGTCTTCCTTTGATTTCCCACCACTGGACATTGTCTCTTAATAGGTGAGGAATTCACATCAGTTCTCATAACTCTATGAGGGCAGCAGAGAAGTTTCACAGGACATTGTTTTAAATATTATAACCCTTAAAGGAATAGTTCACCCAAAAATGAAAATTCGGTCATCATTTACCGACCCTCAAGTAGTTCTGAATCTGTATAAATGTCTTTGTTCTGCTGAACACAAATAAAGATATTTTGAAGAATGTTTATAATCCAGCTGTTTTGGTCACCACATCCATAATAGGAAAATAAGTTACTATGGAAGTCAATGGTGATCCAAAAGGAGTAAATGATGACAGAATCTTCATCTTTGGGTGAATTTTTCTTTAACAAGGCAAATCTAAAGGTTTTACATACACATACTCACTATAGTGCTGTCAAATGATTAATCATATGTAAAATAAATATTTTTTCTTTTTTTTTGTACATACTATATGTGTTTGTACTGTGTATGTATATATATATATATATAAACACACACAAATACATGTATATATAAGAGAAATATGTTCATATATGTTGTATATGATATATGTTACATCTTATTTATATTAATATATGGTTAATTTATATGAATATATATATATATATACACATGGTAATATTTTCTAAATATACGCTGTATGTGTGTGTCATACACACACACACATA
>JAUMHG010000045.1:16169431-16196169 GCA_032359395.1 Enteromius anoplus | reverse complement strand
ATCAGGTGATGAGGTGCCAGCTGTGATTAATCAACCGCGCTCCTACTCGAAATAGTTTATTTGCAAAAACTTCACTTTAAGTTAGTTTTAAATGTACTTTAAAGTTGAAAGTTCATTACAAATGTGTTACTGTAAACATATTTCAATACACCACACACAAGTCTCAATAGAAATGAGATCACAGTGTATTTTAGATTACTTTTTTGTCAGCAGTGCCATATTTCAAAAACAAGTAATTACTTGCAGTTCTAAAAAGCACTGCCTTCTATTTAATTTTAAGTGTCCAAAAACATTACATTCACTTGAAATATATTAATTATTGCACAGAGGCCTGATTTACCAATGCCAAATACTAATATTATAAAAGTAATGACTGCTACTCTCTTCCTGATATTGTTTTTGTGTACAGTTCTGACCTCTAATAACCCTTTAATGACTTAGTGATAAGACGAGGAGGAAATGTGAGTGGTTCTTGTCTGCAGAGAGCTTACTGTCAAATATTAGAGAATAATGATATTTAATAATAATATCATCCGCCAAAGTAGAACCATTTTTAGTTCCTTAAAGAAACATTTAGTGAACAGATCTTAAAAAAACAAAACCTTTTTTTCTTGGTTTAAAGGACAATATAAAACGTGATTACATTTAGCTAATTTTATCATCAACCACATAAGAGTTATAAGTCTGATAGCTTATTATGGTAATTAATAATAACAACAGAGACGCTTGCCTTATAGCCAGCACTAGCATGGTTCACTGGCAGGACATATGCTGAGTCAGGGACGAGAGACACCTCGGGGGATCTCTAATCAGACGCTCACCCAACAGAAGGCAAGGACATCACAGACAATTCAATAAAACCAAACCACTGTAACATATGCTAGTGTCCTCAAATGGCTCTGCACTGCTGTTATCCAGCAGCAGTTCAAAACTACATACAAAACTAGAATCAATGTAATGGCTTAGATGTTCCCGGTTCAGCTGCCCCGCTGCCTAAATAATTCATAAAGCAAGCAAAATGTTTTTGCGACAGAGCTGAATTAAAGAAGAAGTGGTGAGAGAAGGAAAAGACCCAAGGCCTTTTATCTTTCTTCCTCTTTTAAACAACAACATTCATCACCTTGTGAAAAGAATCACACTTAATTGTGCTGCGTTTGCACTGAACATTTGAAAAGTGTGTATTTTTCTGTTTTTTTTCTGCACTTGCAGATCATATATTATTACTGAAATAAATGGCAACTTGTACTGAAAGAGAACATTTTTGTGGACTTTAATGTCACATTACTTTTCCCGGATAAGGATTAGATTAAACCAGAACTAGGCCTTTGTTAAATAAGGACATTTTTTAAAAGGACAGCAGTTTTTACAAACATGCCTTGCAAAAAAAATAAATAAATAAATTACTTGTGAACATTTTAAGATTAAACAATGACACTAATGTATTTTTAGTTATGTCAGAGCAAGCTATTCTCAGTTTACACGACTCTGACATTTATTTTAATCTTATTTTAAACCACTCCTATAAGATTTACTTAAAAGTACAGTATGTTAAAAGTCATTATGTTTTATTCATCTTTGAACGCAATTTAAAGATGGACACTTGTTTTGATCAGCTAAAGCACACGTAAAGTAATTGATTAACATTCACATGTTATTTGATATTACATACAGTAAGTGTGAACTAAGAGTAATGTTTTACACTTAATTGATATATATATATATATCCAGTTAGTTAACTTAATTGCTTTTAACCACTTAAGTATACTTATTTATAGGTAATTTCTTCATAATTGTACTATTGTACTGTATTTGATAAATTAAAATATATTTATTTAATGTATTTAAAGATAGACTTTTGTAATGATGAAGTTGCATTTAAGTACATTTAAAATATATTAACTTCAAGTTAATATTTTTAATGGATATTGTTTCCATAATAAGCACTTATTTTAAAAGTATGATATAAGGATTTCATAAATGAATGTTTTATTTTTATGCAATTTGGAAATGATCACATGAGGAATGAAGAGAGACCGACAGAGCTGCTGAGTGAAAGTCAATCTGAATCTCCATTTAAAATCCATTTTACTTCTGAAATTTCAAGCATGTGATAGAAGATCACTGTGCAGTTTTATGATTTTATCCATGGTGAACTGATTGAATTGTTAACATTATCAAATAGCCTGAGTGGGGCAAAAGAAAAAACGTTTTAACGTTTTAAGTTAAAGGTGTAATGAAGTTTTATTACGCACTTATTACTTATAAAACTGATTATTGAAAAAAACCTAATATAGGGCGGAGACTTTGTATGCCTCAACTGTTAAATGGATTTTGAGATGCCAGTCCTGCATTATAAAAACCAACAAAAGCTTACAGTTGATTGGGGTGACAGTCGTGAAATTGTGATTAAACACTACAAAGATGACAAACTGTTTTCTAAAACTACACCAACATATGATTTTTTTAACAATCAAATCTATCACACACATCATGTTATTGAAGGGAATTCAGTATTAGGGAAGCTGACACAACCACGCAGTAAAATGATACATTAGATCTCAAAAAAAAAAAATAATAATATATATATATATATATATATATACATATCTATTTACAAATATGCATGCATGCATGCTTTGACTTCTCCTGCACCCTGAGCTATTGGCATGTCGTCTTTCTTTGACTCTCACCCAGTTCTTCCTTTTCTTTAACTCTGACCCGCTCCACCCTCTTTTACTCACACGTTCCCTGGGAAATCAGATTTCTTACTTTCACAATCAAAGAAGGGTTAGGACCTTTGAGACTCATTCTTTATGATGATCTTGTACTAAAGTATATATTTCTTTGTATTGGACATCATAAGGGCCGTATGGGTTTGGAACAGCAAGAGGCGAATACATTTTGACAGAATTGCAAGCGTAACGTCAATATTGATTGTCTGCTGTCTCTATATAATCCTAACAGGAAAGTTGAACTCATTAATACTTAAAGAACTTCGCCAAACTACCACGACTCACCTAAGTGCTCTTGTTCTATAAGTTACTCACAGTAATTAACCTATTTTTATAGTGCACTGAGCAACCTGTGCATTGTAGTAAAACAATAGGAGAACTGTACATAAGTAGCCTCATTTCGGATTATTTAAATCAGAAAGGCATCAGTGTGCCATCTGCTTCTGTAACAGTATCTGCAATCTTATCTGTAAAATCCCCTGAGGACTTTGCCCATGATCCGGCTTGAGGCCTGGGGCAAACCCTCATTCTCTCAGTTGAAGTCACAGCAACTGTGCCAATGCGGATTATATTACCATGCATTCCCTCTCCTACATTCAGATTGCTTTTTAATAATACAACTGCACCCAAACCAGAACTGTGTCTGCCTGTGAAACGTGAATCCTTTATATATTCACATGTATCTCTTCTTCACACACACACACAGCACAAAAACATCAAAAAGGCTTCTTTTGGCCAAAATATTAATAAACATCATAAGACAAATGTTAGTTCTTCATGTCTGGCCCTGATAAGAGAAAAACACATTTCTCACAACATGAAAAGAAGTGTGCTTAAAGGGACAGTTCACCCAAAAATGCAGTGATTCTGTCATTAATTACTCACCCTCGTGTCTTTCCAAACCTGCGAGACCTTTATTCATCTTCGGAGCACAAATTAAGATATTTTTGATAGACAGCAACAAAACTGAAAATTGTGCTTTAATGGCCTATTTTAACAATGCCCTATACATTTCTGGTCGTGAGAACTATCCCTTTAATTCTTTTGAATTATGCACTAATGGTGTACCTCAAACCTAATGCAATATTTATTAAAAAATATAATATTAATACAATGGCATATAATATTAAAGAATACAGTTTAAAATAATATTAATAAAATAAAAAAAGTAATTTAAGGATAAGTTAAGTATACTGGACTTTTATGGCGTAATGCACACACTTACACTTCATAAAAAAGTGCACTTTTAATATTGTACTATTTAAATCATTTGAATTAATTTGTTTTAAATATATATTTTTAAGTTAAGTAAGTACGCTTACTTTGATGTGTTGATGTGCTAATACATGAAATTACAAATGTGTAATATATTACAAAAATATATTTAAACACATGACCTTTCAATGAAATTTAATTGTATTGTCAGTACATTCAGCAGTCATAATTTTACCTTATTTAAAAGACAATTATCAAATTACATATAAAGACGTACTTACATCTAAATTGATTTGTGCAACAAAACACTATAATTACATATATTTCAAGTTAAACTGCAATACCCTTTGAACATTTAATTGCAATTACCATGCAATTATGTGTCTGAAAATATTCCTTTAATTTCTGCTAATTTTCAATTGTTATATGTCAAGTGGGCAGAAAGCAGACTATCCGGCTACATGGCTTTGATTTATCACTATGAGTAGCTACACTGCGTTATGTGTTTGTTTGTTAAATATTCTATTCTACAGTATTACACCATTTTATATTAATTTTATGGTTTGTAGCCGTGCCTTGACAATATAATTTTACATTCTTTACATTTACTTCCTGTTATTATCCCGAGCTCTTTAGATGGAGCCTTGGCACGCAGAACATTTCATAACCATAAACAACCAAGCGCTTGTGTGCGATTTAAAGCTTCATTATAAGATTTTGCTTCTGTGGTATGTCAACTATTCTCTTTTTTTTTTTATAAAACAAAGTACTGTGTGTCGTAGAAAATCATACGTTGACATCAAATTTGACTGACAGTCGAGGGGGGCTAATCAGCGGTTCCTTGTCTCTACTGTGATTGGTCAGACGGATTCATATGGGCGGGCTCTTGAAAGACAGCTAATAGCGTGCTGATACATACTAACCTTGCGTCCAGGGCGGGGTGGGTATTTATATGGGGGAAGTCTTCGTTCTCAGCCAGTTGAAGAAAGAAAAAGGGTTACCATTTTATTAAGTCGTCTTACCTAAAAGCAAAAATGAGGGAAATCGTGCATCTTCAAGCCGGACAATGCGGTAACCAGATCGGAGCCAAGGTCTGTTTATTTCTTTGAAATGTGCAGTTGTCGGTTTATAATCTAGGCTATATTGAAAACAACTTGCATTTTTCTTTCAGATATTTGTTAAACGGCGCGGAATTATATTTGTGTGTATTTTATTATTTGCAGTCCATTATAAACCGCCTACAACCGATGTTGTGATCTTGTTTGAATGGAAATCTAGGTCATCCATGTGGTTCCTCGTTTGAGTTTTAATATATTACATTGCAAAATGTTTGGGAAAAAATGTAAAGACGTCGAAATGTAATCGTTGCTCGAGAAATCTGTATAGGTTGATGTCAACTGTTTGGTTGATGTCAGCCCGGCGTCTGTCTGGCACTTCCCTTTGTGAGATTCACTGCAGTGCGACAAAAGGAAGTAGAAGCCTAGCGCAGTCTAAAGACAGCCAATTAATATATTTTAATGAAGTAATTTTATTACATATTATCAGACTAGTATAAAACGACTTACATTTGCTGGTTAAAATATATTTAAATGTAAAAAATAAAAAAATAAAAAAATCGATCAGTTCATGCAGACACCGGAAATGGATCTCAGCCAACCGGCGTGCATGCCGCGCGCGCGAGTTTTGGGCGGGAGGAGTTTAAAGAACATCAATTGTGTGCTGCTTTGTAACCATTTTAAGCGATATTAAAATGTATAAACCTGACTCAGATGCACAAAAGGCTTTTTTTTGTTGATGCGGAATATGCGCGGGCGTTTGTGAACAGTTCGCGCCTTTTGTGAGACCCACGCGGGGAATATTTGAAAAACGTTTTAGTGAAGTGATTTTAGTCCACATCAGTAAACAAATACATTGTTGCTTTTAAATCTGACCCACGTGAATATGTCATGAATTTTTGCCTATAGTTTTACATTCAATGCTGTGAATTCCAGTCCTCTAATATTTATTATATTCCTCAGTTCTGGGAGGTGATCAGTGATGAGCACGGTATTGACCCCACCGGCACCTATCATGGCGACAGCGACCTCCAGCTCGATAGGATCAATGTCTATTACAATGAGGCATCAGGTACATCCACATCAATACTACGGGAGAGCGCACATGTTGATTACTGTAAACCATCTTGTTTCTCTAACCCTGTTTTGTAATCCGTTAGGAGGCAAATACGTGCCCCGTGCTGTGTTGGTGGATCTGGAGCCTGGTACCATGGACTCCGTGAGATCCGGGCCCTTCGGTCAGGTCTTCAGGCCAGACAACTTTGTTTTTGGTGGGTATTGTTATTAAAGAAATGCCATATGTGACCATGCACTACAAAACCAGTCATAAGGAGCACAGGTGTATTTGCAGCAATAGCCATCTTTGTTTTTCTTTTTGCACCCCAAGATTTCAGATTTTTAATGGTTGTATCTCTGCCAAATCTTGTCCTATCCTGTAAGTCGCTTTGGGTAAAAGCGTCTGCTAAATGAATAAATGTAAATGAATAAATGTATCCTAACAAACCATACACCAGTGGAAAGCTTATTTGTTCAGCTTGCTTGACCCTTTTAGTTTGGTGACTGGTATTTGTGTGTTCAGGGTAACATCGAAGTAAAAAAAAAAAAGAGAGATGAGAATTAAATGCTTTGCTTATTGCAACAGGTCAGAGTGGTGCTGGAAACAACTGGGCTAAAGGTCACTACACCGAGGGAGCAGAGCTGGTGGACTCTGTCCTGGATGTGGTTCGTAAAGAGGCTGAGAGCTGCGATTGCCTGCAGGGCTTCCAGCTCACCCACTCTCTTGGAGGAGGCACCGGCTCTGGTATGGGCACCCTCCTCATCAGCAAGATCCGCGAGGAGTATCCCGACCGCATCATGAACACCTTTAGCGTGGTGCCCTCACCCAAAGTGTCTGATACTGTAGTGGAGCCCTACAACGCCACGCTCTCGGTCCACCAGCTGGTGGAAAACACAGACGAGACCTACTGCATTGACAACGAAGCTCTGTACGACATCTGCTTCCGCACTCTCAAACTCACCACACCTTCATACGGTGACCTGAACCATCTCGTCTCCGCCACCATGAGCGGAGTCACCACCTGCCTCAGGTTCCCCGGCCAGCTCAATGCAGATCTGCGCAAGCTGGCCGTCAACATGGTGCCCTTCCCTCGTCTCCACTTCTTCATGCCTGGCTTCGCTCCTCTCACTAGCCGAGGCAGCCAGCAGTACCGCTCCCTAACCGTTCCCGAACTCACCCAGCAGATGTTCGACGCCAAGAACATGATGGCCGCCTGCGACCCACGTCACGGCCGCTACCTCACAGTCGCCGCCATCTTCCGTGGACGCATGTCCATGAAGGAGGTGGATGAGCAGATGCTCAACGTTCAGAACAAGAACAGCAGCTACTTCGTCGAATGGATCCCCAACAACGTCAAGACAGCCGTCTGCGACATCCCACCTCGCGGGCTCAAGATGGCCGCCACCTTCATCGGCAACAGCACTGCCATCCAGGAGCTGTTCAAGAGGATCTCTGAGCAGTTCACAGCCATGTTCAGGCGCAAGGCCTTCCTGCATTGGTACACCGGAGAAGGTATGGATGAGATGGAGTTCACCGAGGCAGAGAGCAACATGAACGACCTGGTGTCCGAGTACCAGCAATACCAGGACGCCACCGCAGAAGAGGAGGGCGAGTTTGAGGAGGAGGGAGAGGAAGAGCTGGCTTAAGTCTCTTAATATAGGTGTCGTTTTCCAGGCTGTATTATTTTGCTCATGTACAAGGAAACAAAAAACAAAAAAACGTTCCAAAGCTCAGTTTTTTTTTTTTCTGTTCTTGTCTCTTGTTTGTACAGATGTCATTAAAGGCTTTTTCTTCTGTTAAAATGCCTCGCTCGTCACTTTCCTTAATTTGCAAATATAAATGAACCAATTATTTCAACCCATCCTCATTCTTCACTGACACTCGACACATCCTTGTCAAACCTGCTGGGGTTGCCTCTAGACATCACATGAATTAACATCTGATCTCGCACAGAGCATTTATTTACCTTAACAGTCATAAGTCTCGACTGTTGCTAATAAGGTCCATAAGCAAATAATATAACAACTGTTTACAAAGAAATGGCATTCCTAATTTAGCTTATGCATTTTTAACATTTAAATGTATCTGCTATGAATATGAAATGAACAGTACACAAGTTTTGCCTTTTGAAATGATTTTATAAAGTAATGTTAAATTGTTCATTTTTAATGTAGTTACTAAACCTAGTTACATAGGAGATATAGGCCCGGTTTCACAAAGGTGCTTAGCCTTAAGCCAGGACTAGGCATTGGTTAAATTAAGACATTTAAGTAACGTCTTAACACAGAACAATGACATGTTTTAAGATATGTCAGAGCAAGATATTTTCATCTGAGACAGCTCAAACATGCAATTTAGTCTGGGACTAGCTTAAGCCTTGTCTGTGAAACTGGGGGATAGTGTCCAGTATTTTCATGTATTATAGTTGTGTGGCAATTTTTCATTCACATGATAGAGATCATTCATCCTATTTAATTTTAATATATAAAACTTATGATTTTAGCTACTTTAATGATGAAATGTAGTAAAAACAAGATTTACACACGCAACTAAAAACTTTTGTCTGTTTACAAAATGAACCATTTAAGATCCGTTTACTTTTATGTCTTTCGAAACACACAAAATCATGATTAAAAAAGAAAAAAAAAAGTGTCCACTGTTTGGGTAAAAACACTCAGATGTTAAATAAATAATTATGTTTAACGAAAGAAATATGGTGGACATGAGAGTGAGTGAGTAATTATTTTGATTCATTTTAGAATTATATTAAATGATATCAAACGGTCTTATCAAAGATGATGAGAAACGTTGAACTTTGAGTATTCGCTTCAGTAAAATAAAGTCATAATTTTATATTTGCTCAGCACTGCATAATTAGAGCTGTTGGAGACAAATGTTGATAACATGGTATTTATATTAAAATGGGATGGTTTATTTTCACAGTTATTATTTTGTATTTTGTTAATTTATAGCATGTTTGACCGGTTTCACAGACAGGGTTTGGACTAAGCCAAGATTAGTTCAATCAGGACATTTAAGTGAGTTTTATAAAAACTGGGGTGCATCCTAAGACAAAACAAAGGCTGATATATTTTAAGCTCAGTCAGTGCAAGGTTCTTTCAGTTGAAACAGCTCAGACTTCAAACCGGGGGTTTGTGTTTATTGCTTGAAAACCAGTAATACTGAAACGCGTTATCTTAAATCTTACCACAAACCGAGCCAATCATGAATGTCCTTATTACATTTTCTCAGCAGATAGCGCTGTTGTCTAAGCTTTTCTTCTCCAAACAAAGTAGGATAAGATCCCAACACACAGCAAGAGCAGAGACCAGCAGCAGACCTTCATCACCTGGTCTTCAAGATTCTGCTTCTCACCAAAACGACTGATAAAACCTGACTGAGAGCGACACACAGTATTAGATAAAATAAAAATAATTCTTATTATCATTGTCCACCTTATTTAGTAAGCTTTCTTGTGAATTTGCCTCTATAGTGAAAAATAAATATAGTTAAATGTATTTGAATTAAATGTATTTCATGCGAAGTGTACTACAAATACATTTTCATACTTATGCACTTAGTAAAATACCATGCAGTTGCATATTAAGTATACTAAACTGATAAACTTAAAGTCTGGTAAACTGGAGAAAACATAGGCTACTTTGTTACAGCTCATTACAATAATAGCAGTCTAATTTTCCTGAACATGTGTAGTTTAAATTCAGCAGAAAACTTGAAACTACGTCCAGATTTCCCTCCATTATAGGCAGCTAGCATCTGTTCAGAATGATGCTAAATGGGTCTTGAGGCTTAACCAGAAGAGGCCTTGACACTCACCCATCCTCCTCTGTCCCTGATCTCGGGGCAGATGACCCTCTCTACGTAGCTGCCCACACACTCCTGGATCTGGGGAAGGATCTCAGTCATGCCCCTCTCCTGGCAGTGCAGTGCCAGCTGTCCAGAGAGAACAAACACGGACAGCACGGCGCTCCAGGCCAGGTCTCGACGCCGTGTGGGTGCAAAGTGCTCATCCAGAATGGAAACAAGGGTGGAGCAGGCTGTTCGGTCCGTCACGTCCTGGAAAACACGAGGCCAGCGGCGAAAGAAGATGGGGAAGCGAGTGAGCAGCTCATCTCCAGCGTGACGCAGAGCGGCCGTGGCACGGGACGGTGCTGGACCCAGCGGGATGCCTGGTTTGGCCGTCACATAGGTGATATAGTCATATGCCATCAGGTAGGCCTCACGCACCAGTGGGTCAGGACTGTTGAGGCCTCGGCCAATCACAGCTTTATCTGACAGTCCCATGGCAATAAATTACAACAATCTGCCTCAATGGGCAGGTGTCAAGGTCCAAACTCTCTCTTTAGTACACACTCATTTTAGATGTTTAGGTCGCATTTCACACCATGGTTCATACAAAAATTGTCATTAGTGATTGCTGTGAATAAAAAGAAAATCAGACAATTCTGTAAATAAAAGACGTCAATGCCCCCTGAATTCAATCATAGGATCACATCCTGTCTGCTGAGATAAATTCATCTGACCAATCTGATGATAATCTTATGATTCCATCCACAATGTGCGGTGGTGGTCATTGGTCTGTGAGTAAGTGTACTTTTTGACCAGCCTTTTCCAATTTTGGTGTCTAAATTTGTAGTATAATCTTTATTTTAGTGTTTTTAGGAATTTTGATTGAGATTATATTAATATAAATCTATAAACTCAACTCCTGCTGAGGCACCCTAGTAGGAGCTCCATGCGTCACTCTTAAAAATAAATTAATTGGTTTAATGAATATTTGCATTGCACAAAAGGTTCTTCATAGAGGACAATGGTTTTTCAGATGCAGTGCCTTCCACTAATATTGGCACCCTTGGTAAATCTGAGCAAAGGTGGCTGATCTTTCATTCAAAAAATTGTACAAAGTTCTAACCTATCAGTAAATTAAAACTATTGAAAATGGGGAGAAAAACCCATGATGAAATAAACATTTTTCTCCAATACTTGTTGGCCGCAATTATTGGCACCCCAAGAATTGTTTCTGAGTAAAATATCTCTGAAGTATATATTCCCATTCATATTCACAATTCTGAGTACTCCAGGGTGATTATGGACATGAAATTATCCAGCCCTGGCTTCCTGTTTCACACAAATACATATAGGAGGGAAAAACAAAGCCCAAAATCTCTTAACAATAAGAAAAATCAAAGAATATATTTATGATTTGCAGCAAAAGATAATTGAGCTTCACCAATTAGTGAAGGAAGAAAAGAAAAGAGTTAGAGAAGTGAAAATGACCATCTCCACCATCAGGGAAATAATGAAGAATCTCCAATCAACATACAATGTTAGGAATCTGCCTGGAAGAGGACGTGTGTCTCTATCATCCTAATACACGGAGAGGAGTAGAGTTTGAGTCAGGGGCGTCGTAGTTGGGTGAAAAGTGGGACTAAATTACCAGGGCCCCAAGTGGGGGAGGGCCCCTGAGGGAAATTTTATTTTCCTTTAAATATAATTTTATGATCACAATAAATGTTGTTAACTAATGTAAATGCTAATATTATGGGTAAATGCATCAGTTGATTTATGTATTAAATGGTGTCATGGTAGTTGTGAACCTCGAGCCCAAGGCCACTGCTTGTGCATAGGGCCCAGAATTTGGTGCTACGCCCCTGGTTTGTGAGACTAAAGACAAGGATCACAGCTGGAGAACTGCAGAAAATAGTTGAGTCTCAGGGTCAAAAAACCTTTTAAAAAAATAGTCAAACAGCCCCTACATCAGCACATGTTGTTCAGGAGGGTTTGAGAAAACAATCTCCAGCATGTTCTCTTGTCAGACAGGACTGGAACTTCAAATGGGTCTGGCTTCTATGATCAAATGAAACGAAAAGATGAGCTTTTAAGCAGAAACCACTCACGATGGATTTGGTGAACACAGGGATAAAAAGTACTCCATGTGTCAGTGAAGTATACTGCTGTGTTTTTGATGTTGTGGACCTTTATTTCTGCTGGAGGGACTGGACATCTTGTTTAGACACATGGCATCATGGAATCTATCAGATACCAGCAGATAACAAATCTAAAACTGATCGACTGATTGAAATCGTCATGGTTGGGTCTTCCACTGAGACAATAATCCAAACACAAACATCAAAATTAACACAAGAATTTGTCACTGAGCACAAAATGAAGCTTTTTGCCATGGCTGTACCAGTCCTCTGACCTAAACCCTGAGTGAGGGAAACTAAAGAGGAGAAGCATCATGGAGCTGGTGATCTGAAGGGTCTGGAGTGATTCTGGATGAAGGAATGCTCTCTTTTCTTTTATCAGGTGTTCTCCAAACTCTTCAGGCATTACAGGAGAAAACTCAGAGCTCCAACATGTATTGGAGAAAAACATGAGTTTTTCTCCCCATTTCTAATTCAGTGATAGGTTAAAATTGTGGGATTTTTTTTAGCAAAAGATCAAAAGGATAAACAATGCAGATTTATTTTCACAGCCACCTTTGCTCAGATTTACCAAGCGTCCAATATTAATTGAGGACACTGTAATTAAACATCCTTAACTAAGAAACGTTATTTTAAGAACTGTTTATTGTAAGTTTTGGAAAACCAAAAATTACTGTTGAATGACATTTCAGCAAAAACTACTTTTTTGGAAATCTATTTTTTAAGAATGTTGAGAGAATCGTTGCCTTATTTCTTTGTGTCAAAGATACATTTAATTTTTATATTTAAAATACATCTTGATGTTTTTTATTAAAATGTGGCAAACGTAATTATGGTTTGACCTTCTTATTATTTCTTATTATTTCTTAACATAAAAAAAATTTAATGTTAAAAATGTAATTATAATTTACTCATTATTTTTAAACATACACAGGACACATATGATATGATATGTGATATGGTGGTGTAAAAAATATTTTATATTAATAATTCATATTGTTTGTAAAAATACTTTTGAATGTCTTGAAAAGTACATTTGAAACCTATTTAAAAACAATGGGATGTGTACACGCACATGCATTGTAGAAAACCTCATAAAACCAACAAGAATCGAAAGAACTTGGCACATGTGTTTGCTTTTAAAAATAAAGATTTCACCCTTTTCTTTATTAAGGACACTTTTATTTGTCAGTGACCTCAGTGTTATGCAGCAGAAAAAGGATGAGAGTTACCTATCAAATTCTTAAAAGCAGAAGTCTCTAGTTATTTAAATGTCCAGATGAATGCATTACAACAATCCTACGAAAGGAAACATCACACACACCAGTGACTCACCCTTCTCTCACAGAAGCGAATAATGCCACGGCCAAACAATCAGGATGAGTTAACAGCTGACAGAAGTACAACTGGAGATTCTCTAGAGTGAGCCGATGTCTGTGAGATTCACTTGTGCATGTTGATGTCCAGCTCTGACTATATTTAGTTCCCTTGTCTGTAACAGATACAGAAGCTGTTTGCATACTCAGTCCTTTGGGGAATGACACCAGGACTCTGTCCTGCATGACTACAGCTATAAATACTCCACATGTAGAAGTGTTCAGACAAGAGGCAGCTATAACTCCAGAGTTATAACTCCGGAGTGATATCAGGCTACAGTAATTGTATTGTAACTGAGCTGTACATTTAAGAGAGATGGAAATTGTTTTTAAGGGATAAAAATCTACCAATATCCATGATGGATGACACAATTGCTAGCAAGTTTGACAGTTGTGATTCACAAATTATTAATAGAAATGAGATGTGTTTTAAAATTATGAACAGCAGTTCATTTTGTGTTTTATTTGTTAATTTATTTATTGTGAAAGGTTCTGCTCCATGCATTGCATGAAATATGAATGCAAGTGGCATTTTCCTCAGACAAATATAGCAAAATATACCCTTTAAGATCGATAGGTTTCATGTATTTACAATGTTGTTTCTCTGAATAGTCGCTGTGTTAAACTGCGGTAAATTGAACACATGTAGGCTATAGTTTATCACTCACACATAGACTACTCGTTTTACACTCATGTCAAAAAATAAATATATCTGCTATCCTGACTAAGGTTTGTAGCTTCTCATTAACTACTCATATTCCTTCCATCAAAACAACTGATAGTACACAAGAAAACTTTACCTCTATGATTAAACACATTAGTACCCGAAGCAGTGCATGGTGTGATTGGATGTCAAAAGAACCATATACCCCCGAAACATACTCCTTTTGTCGGCAGTCGTTTACCGACCACTAGGGGGCATTCTTATACTTACTATAGGCTTCAAAGTGCCATGCAAAACCAGATGGGTTGCTACCATGTGTGTGAATGATTCACTGGATGCATTTAAACTGGATAATTAATGAATAATTAATATACATAATCAGAGCTTTCCAGGTAATTACTATTTTCATACAGGGTAGGTAAACGATTTTAATAAGACTAGTTAGACTAGTTTAATAAGACTTATATAAATGTTCTAGGCTATACAATTCAGTACAGTAATTTGATATTCTGCGGTGTGTTTAAGGGATAAAAACAACTTTTTATGAGAATTACAAAATATCTAGCGATGTATGATTTAAAAAAATAAATAAAATTCATTGCACTGTTTCTGCACTATATTGGTCCGTCTTGATTATGTGTATTAATTAAAAAGATTCCCCTCCGTATTTAAATAAATGACCTCGATTTGCAAAGGGGCTTACATTTATTTGCACTTAAAAAACAAACAAACAAACACAAAAAAAAACTATAGAGAGCGAGAGTGTGCGCGTGCACGACGACTCCATTAAAAGAAGTTGTCATGCCGTCGTCAAATTCTTCACCGGTCCACTTTAAAACGCCGCGAATAATCGGTGATTATTTTCTCATTTCGGGGCCTCTGTGGTTTACGGGTAATTTTAAAAGGGTTTTAATTTCCTGTCCGCGTGTGCGCGCGAGGGATTTGTGTGTTTGTTTTTACAGCGTGCTGTGCTCAGCTCTGGGGTCGTGTGTCATGTACGATTTTAATACGGAGCTCATTTCCTGGAGCAGCTAAGATAGAGATCAAAGCCTTTGCTTGCTCTCATTGCTAAGTGTGGGACAGTCTGGGAGGCGTGCTGCAGGTTTAAACCTCGCTCCCCTAGCTCTTGTGTCATCAGCTTTCTCTCATTTTGCACTCAAGCTAATTCAGTTTTAGGACTGAGTGACACAACCGTACTGGCATGTCCGTCTTTTATAAGATGGTCTCTGGCTCAGCGCACTGAGTGGAGAACATATTTTCCTCTCATTACAGATTTTATAACTGGTTATATTTTACATAGCAACACTGGGATGCTTTGTATTTTCTATAACCGCATTTTTCCAATATTCTGAACAGGGCAGTGACATGTACTGTCATTTAAACACCACAGGATCTGACTAAATGTAAACAGCATATTAATAAACCCAGCATTGCGAGACCTTTTCCCCTCTTGCAAATTTTGTAAGTTTTTGTATGAGTTTATATCCCACAATACATCTCACAAAAAAATATTGAGATTTTTATCGATCTTGCAATCTTGAACTCGATTTAGAATTATGCCCCACACCAATTTTTGCGTATTTTTCCACGTATTTTCTGACCCACTAAAAAGTGCACCTGTATGTTTATGCCATTTAGACGAATGCAAAAGATTTTTGCTAAATCACATATTTTACAAATTGCACAATTTGTGTGAATTTGTACGAATGACCTACACCGAAACCTACCCTTAACTGGGTCTGGACAAATCATACAAAATCCTAGTTGTACGAATTCGTACAAATTAGCCACCTTGTAAAATATGTACGAACTGGTCATGAGATAGCATTGTTAAACATAACACCACCAATCAATGCAGAAATCCACATGTATGAAACTATACACTAGTGGAATTAATGACATGACTAAATTGCATTTACAAATACAGCCTAAAAATACATTTTAACATCATAGTGAACTTTTTAGCTTTTTCCAAACGGAAATAGCGAGAAAATACTTTTGAATCTTCCAATATAGTTGTGGAGGCTATTGGCGCAAAATATAATCGGGAAAATAAGTCACTCAAAAAATGTCTGAAATTGTACCTTTTTTTGGTACAACAACAACCAGTCATTAGAGTAATACCAATTAAGGGACAACTTTGGACCTTATTTACCACTGAAAGTTTCACCGTAATAGTATGTAGTACTCTAATGCACCATTTAGTGGTTAGGTTACTATATTGAAGACATTTTACTTGACCTGTGAGTTTAGTAAAGACGACAACCTTGACACCATATTGTCTGTAAAAATGAAGACCAAAATGACACGTTCTTTGAGACAACTTTGACAAGCCTTTTTGTTTAGTTCCTTGCACATCTATAATGGTTTTATTGTGTGTAACCTTTTTCCATTTACTGTGATTTCTGAAATGGGTTAGAAGACATCAATAATCTTTTTTGTGACACAGAGGGAGAGAAAGAGAGGAAGGTATAAAAGAACGAGCGAGTACACCTCACCGGCTGAGCATGTCTGATTTGATAGAGAGAAGAGTAGGGAGTCACAGCAAATTACAGGATGTTTTTATTGTATTGAGCCAAGGGCGCCTTCCAATTTCCCTCCTCCCCACACACCTATCACTTATTTTAAACCCCTGCCTCTCACAGTTCATCTTTCTCCCCTCTGAATCACTCCCTTCCCAAAGTGGAGGATGGCATCGAACGGAAGAAAAGAGGGGACATTTTTCCTGTGTTATTACTTTAAAAATAGAGATGAGACGGGAAGAGAAAGAGGGTAATTTAGCTGTTTGAGACTTGCTGCTAGGCTAATGGCCTTGCTAGGTGTCCAGCACTAAGCTCAAACAATGGCTAAGTCTTCCCACTGACACATTAAGAGCAGGATAAAGAGAATGAAAGAGAGATTGAATGTTTAAAGGATGAGAAGGGACACAGGGAGGTAGGATAAGAGCTAGGCACAGGTTTAAATGCAATTTTAGCCCAAACATCTGTGAAACACACAGGACGCCTGACAGAAGGACAGCTCTACCAATGGTAGGAGGGTGTTAAAGCTGGTCTTGGAAATGCTTCTTTGAGAACCTTTGTAAAAAAAAAAAAAAAGTTGAGATAAATTCTGCTGAATGTGCACTCAACTACTTCAAACGTATACCCAGTGAGCCAGGTTATGGCCACCTGTGCTGCGGGTGTGCAATCAGTCCTGGACTGAAGGTGTCCTGTGGTTTCTGACATTCAGACCTTAGTATTAGATCCATCATGTCCACCATGGATTGGACTGGTTGGTCCAGGTACTGGACAGTTTTGGCCTAAAGGACAGAGAGTCAGACCTGCAATCCAAAGGTTGCAGGTTTGAGTCCCAGGTCCAGCAGAGATTGTAGGTGGTTGGAGTGAATATATAGTGCTCTCTCCACGCTCAAGACCGTGATTGAGGTGAGACCCTTGAGCAAGGCACCCCCTGGGTGCTACAGCATTGGTGGCCCACTGCTTCGGGTGTATGTTCACGGTGTGTGTGTGCACTTGGATGGGTTAAATGCAGAGCACTTGCTGGGGCAACTTGAGTGACAGGTGGATTGCCTCTGCTGTCACCACTATTGCACTAGGTGGGCGTGGTTTAATCATCCAGCTCCTGCCTCTATGCCCATTTTAAATAATCTGAGAGTGACGTGCGGTGGTGATGGTCGGCTTCGCCTACTTTGAGCTTCAAAAGCACTTTTCAAAACCTACGGGTGACGTCATAGACACTATGTCTATGTTTTTTACAGTCTATGGTTGCAACACATTCTCACTCCCAAGTCGTCACATATTGCCGCTTGGTCAGGACCCTTTGGCATCACTTTTTGATGCACAGGGTACCCCGTTAGCACCATTTTTCAATGTGAAGGTCATTTTTTGTCTTGATTTAAGGATTTGCATGCGTTTGTAAACCAAAAAAATATATATAAACATTTTATATAAATTAAGCTCCTAACCCCACCACTACTTTAAACCTACCCACTTCTGCGCAATATAAATCACACACAGTAAAATTTTAATGCAGTGGTATTTATTACAAAAACTGACCATGAGCAGTATAAAGCCATTACAAACAAATCATGTTGCATTCCAAGTCCTTTTGAAGCCATACAATGTCTTTATGTGAAGATGAGAGTAAAACACTTTAAAACACTTTAGAGTTTAAAACCGGTTTTATTCACTGAAAATGATCCCACTCCATTAACACGCTCACATTTCATTCAAAAAGATCCATAGAATGGCACAATCAATCACAACACATACAAGAGTCAATGGCATTTTACAACAGCATGATGCGATTGCTCACGAGACACCAGAGGCGTACAGTTGTGAAGTATTGTACTTAAGTACACTTTTTGATTATCTGTACTTTACTTGAGTTTTATTTTTTCTGGAAACTTATGATTTTAACTACATTTGAAACACAAATATTGTACTTTTCACTCCACTACATTTCTACCAAAGTCCTCAAAGTAGAAAGTCGTTTCTATGTAGCAGCTTTAAAGACAGTAGGTGATTTGTTTCCTCTTCCCTAAATGTGATTGGTGTTTTTACAGGTGATAAGAGACAATATCATTGTTTTCAAAACAAAATGTTTTGCCTACATGTCAAATATGGATGGATGAATACACTTTGATGTGTGTACACACTGCTACAGCTCACCACCATGCTTTTTTGTGATGGTGGGTGGGAGTGTTAAATAAAGAAAATGATTATGACTTTCCCCTAAGTCATTTTTTCCAAAAGATGCTCAGTTTTCTAATTTTATATTGTTGTTTTTTAACATTCTTTGAGCTCTTTATTACACAGATATTCAGTAGGTTGCTTCAGAGGCATAAGGTATTGCAAGTATAACATACAACAATGCAATGATAATAAAACTATGCATTGAAAGGAAATGTACTTTTAAAAGCCAGTACTTCTGTACTTTCACTTAAGTAAACTTTTGTGTTTACATCTTTCACTTGTAATGGAGTAATATTTAACCAGTAGTATCTATACTTTTACTCAAGTAATGGATTTGTGTACTTTGTCCGCCTCTGCGAGACACACAAGAGCCAATGGAATTTTTTTTAAATCTGTGCAGCAGCACACACAGGATGAACTATACAGCAGACGGAGATGGTCATCGCATCTATTCCTCTCACAAATCAATCCTTTGACTTGGAAGACTAAATATTATAATACATATTATAGGTATTTATATCTGAATCCTTTTTGTATAAATAATGATGGTACTCTGTTAAATCTTGTGTTTTATTGACATATGGTAGGTTTAGGGGCAGGTGTTGGGTTACATGCTCATAAATGTGTAAATAATTTAATATAAATAAAACTGTTGTGACTGTTTACAATGAAAAATCACACCTTAACACAAATGCAATAATAGCAATATCATTACCCAATATAAAATTTAATCATGAAGGTAAAATTCCCAGTATCTCGCGTCATACCCTGTGCTACAAAAAGTGACACCAAAGGGTCCTGAGCATGCAGCAATATGCAACGAGTAGAGCGAGAGAACGTCTTGCTCTGTGACTCGAAGTTGCTGTTTGTTGGGTCAGTGTGAACATTGAATTTATCTTTTACAAAATTCAAAACAGCCAACTTGAGCCAAGTTGTACAGTTTATTGGCATTTGTCTGTCGTAACAAGGGCTGGACTCAGACAAGCGTTGGAGATCCAAATGCAACATTATTTACAATACAGCAGAGTCAAAACAGGCAAGGTCCAAATACCAGCACACAGATATATTCAAGGACAAGACAGAATCGTAATCCAGTATGCAAGCAATGGTCAAGGCAGGCAGCAAAACGTTCACAAAAACACAGGTAACTGTCCAGGTTTAAAATCCAAGAGGACAATCCAAAGTAACAAATAAAAACAAGACAATGAAAACAAGGCAAGACTATAGCAATGGCAAACAGGGCAGAACAATGAACATGAACTAGGTAAAACAGAAAACACTTGGTAAAGTCCGCTCCAGCAAAACAATACTTCCTGCCAAACAGGAAGTCACCAGAGAGGAAGCAGAGGGAGCTGTGACAGCTGGTGCAGAGGTGAGAGCTCCCTCTGCTGGCTTGGCGTTACATTTGTTGCTCATGTGCCCATTCCTGGGGCTCTCAGCTGTGGACAGGGGTCATCATGGAGACTACAAATTACCCAAACGTTTGTAATGTGGCCTCTACATCACGTATGCACTCATAACATGGTATCTTGGAAGACTTTATGTAATCAATCATTTGAAAGTGAAAATTGTACTTATTATTTTGATATAAGTAGTTAAAGCCACCTAATATAAAGTGTGACCCAGAATTTTAGCAATAGATAGTTAACTTATTCCCTGCCAGTGTTTTTTTTATTTTTAAGTTGCCAGCCACAGCCAGCATTTTTGATGATTTTCTACTAAATTTGACGGCCATCAGCTATGCATAAAATAACAAATTGAAAAAAATGTAAATATAAAGGACCGATCCTCTGCTTTAAAGTGCTCCTATTACACCATTTTAAAGTTTGCCAATATTGCTTTATGAGTCTCTTAAAACAGGTTTACATGTATGCAAAGTCAAAAAACACTTTAGTTTTTTTCCAAAAATAGATTTATTTTTACCCCATTTCTAAATGATTGGTAAACGACTCGTGTGAAGCAGTTTAAAGAATCAGTCTGTCTAAACCCTGCCTCTCCGTGAGCCCTGACTGCTGTGATTGGTCAGATAGCGCAGTCCTTTATGATTGGTCTACCGCTACAGCGGCCCCCAGAACTTGTACCAAAACTATAATTTATGAATTTTCTAGAGGTGCTTTCTGAGAGAATAAGCAACTACTGTAGTTAGCAAGGACTACCGGGCACACCTCTACGTTATGAACTTCAGCATTGTATAATGCATAACACTGCGTTGAACATCGTTTATCATTACTTAAACTAATGAGACAGACAGACAGTCAAGCTGCATCAATCACAATGTTTAGACTTCATTAGTCCCACAGCTGAACAACAGAACTACAGAAACGTAAGTAGCCGTTAGTACGTACAGGGTTGTTACACAACATATCGTACACAAATACGTATTATGAACGATCGCTAGAAAACACAATCATCAATTATTACTTTTACTTGCAGGTAGAAGTTCAGAGGAGCAAGCCGGTTCAAATGAACTGGGCTCTGATCCTTCTTTTAAGAGCAAGCGTTCGGTGAATATCATGTTGTACTCCGAGATTGAAAAAGCAGTCATCAGTCAAATGAGGTGAACACAACAAGAGACTGTACTGCTGAGGTGTTGTTGAAAAAAATGAATGTTAATCACTCATTCTTGGTAGATTCATCTTTCAGAAGGGCATATAAAACAAATTAACTCTCACAAGATACAGCGTCTTCACATGATGTAATCCACATGAAAATTGTACTGTTTGTGGGCGGGCGGTATAACGAGGGCGGACATTATGCAAATGTTACTTAGTGACGTGTGGCCGTAACAGAGAAAGATTCAAAATGCTGACGACTTGTTTAGATGAATGTGAGTCAACTCTTTTTTTTTTTAGACAATAACTTTATTCATCGTGCACTGTCGGCGTCACAACTTTGCAGATAGTTTATGTTCACATTCAGCTACATGACACACTGCATGAACAATCATATTTGAAAAGGCATAAAAGGGTCACTTTAAGAATTTTTTTTAATAAAATGTATCATATCTTTATGTGGTCATGTTTTATCAACACTTGAATACAGAGAGGCACAACATTTTTGAAAAAAATGAAATGAGAGAAATGCACTTGGTGGGGAAGTGTTGTTTCTTGATTGACGAGACATCTCCTCGATTACGTTTCAAGACCTTCAGACACAATTCGCCGTGATTTTGCCAAGTAAGACATGATCCTGGACAAACATCTTTTGTTGATCCTGGATCAAAATTACTGTCCAAAAATATAGACTTATCCCAATCCCTATCCAATCCCTTTATTCCTAAATTCAGTGTGAAATGATAGCTGATTAACACGGGTGTAGTAGCACCTAACCCTGATCATAAGCCTAAAACAGATATTTCCCGAAAAAAGATCCCTCAAATCTAATTGGTTGATTTGAATGTTGATCCAGGAACATCTTGTACTTAGTGAAATAAAGCTCACCCTTCAGACATAGTCTGAATGTTTTTCGTAAGACTATCACTAGTCAGTGTAGATTTGCAAACATAAAACTTAAAACTGGATCCTTCTTTTTTCCCTCGGGTGCTGACAGTGAGTTGAAGATGACTGCAGGAAAGCTAACAATTGGTGTGTGAGATTACCCAGCGTCCCTCTCCTCTTCACCGTAGCAGCAGGATGGTAGCGGTCATCCAGACGCTCTCTCAGGCCTCCACTACTCTCGCAGTGTGAAGCCAGGCCACTGAATGGAAGAAATTACATCGAATCTTCCAATCATTTAAAATGCCGATTGCACCTTATGGTCCGATCCCCTCCAAGCATGAAAAGAGAGGGCTCTTTCTTAGTAGCCAACTATCTCTCTGTGCCATTCACTGACGTACACCGGCCCAAACAAAGGACAAGCTTTTCTCTTTGATTATTCTGAAGCACATTAAATGGTCCCTTGTTTTGTTCCCTACTGCACGGAATTGACGCAAACTGGTGGCATCCCAATTATTGTCTGCTGGCGGAATAACACACTGATGCTTGCTGCCACACACACACACACACACAAAGAGCCCTCCATGGTAGATTGCAGGTATTGATGCTGTACCTTTGTATCTGTGGGCCCAGCAGGACAAGCAGTTTGGGTAGTTAAGGGAAAATCTGGGAACCTTACATGGAAAAGGCTTTTATTGATCTACAAACCCTTTATTTTATTATGGCTCCAGACTTTATAGACATTTCCAGAAGAATCATTTGCTTTCACAAGTTCCTCATCAATTGATTATGTGGAATTGCTAAGGAATGTAAGACATAAAAAGTTGCACGATTCACACCATATAACACATTTCAAATTGTAAATATCCAATTAGATGGTACATTAAAAGTGGTGTTTGTACATGAAACTAGGGCTTTTCTTGGTCCAAACTGTCAAAAGAGCTCAACTTAGCCTTAGTCAAAGCACATCTCGCCTCAACAATTTGCACAAGTTAAAGCACCATTCATATCTGTTGGATAAATTATAACTAAAGGTCAGGGGTTTTGAAAAATAATAATGCTTATCGTAGCAAACACACCAGAATTAGTACATGTTCAACTAATAATGAACCCCATTAGTGAGTCTGAATGCTGCTGTGAGAAGAGGTTATTTAATAATCAGCACTTGAAGCTGTTAACTCCTACAAACACATGCTTCTGGTTTATTTTTAAAAGACAGCAGTACACAATAAGTGTGTGCTCTCAGTTAGCCCACACATCACATGATCAACACACTTTTAGGTGTGTTTGGCATCACACTGACACAATATTTCACCCTCCCTATATAAATTCTTTCCATGTGTTGTTGTCAAAGTATGATAATGTCATTATAATGTCACCTCTGAGCAAATCATGGGAGAGTCTTCCTGAATGAGATGAAGGGGAACACTAACGGATCTTCAGGTATCGTGTGCTTAGACCAAACCCAACTCTTAACCTGTTTCCCCAGTGAAACAGAAGCTTCACTGTCTGTCCGTTGACATGATGGACTAATAAGAAGTAGACAGGCAAACAGGAAACTCACACTGGTTGTTAGATGTTGATAAGATGACAGCAAACTGAATGTCACTGCAGTCAGCAACGAGGACTCTGTTAAGATTTCCACTTGACAATCTGTCATAAAAAAGACAACAGTTTAATACATATTAATTACAATAAACAATTCCCTGCACTGTAGGCTTTTTATTATTTTAATGGCTTTCAGTAAATTGGTGCAGTGTTATATAAAACAGCTTCAAACGTGATTGAGATTTTAAAGCCAGCAAGATTATTTTGAGGTTCATGTTTTAATATTTTGCGTAATTTGATTATTTAGTCTCAAGACCAGTGTTGGGCGTTTTACTTTAAAAAAAGTAGGCTAATTAGTTATAATTACTAGTTACTTCTTACAAATAGTAACTGAGTTACATAATTATAAAAGTAACTTATTACCGGGGAAAATTAACTATTCCGTTACTTTAAAAAAGTCTTCAAAAAAAGTGTCAATTAACTTGAATGTCCCCCATATTAAATCCATTAAATGAATGAAATGGACACTAAATAGAAAAAAAAATTAATTGTACATTAATCTACACTTTTTTTACTTTTCAGTGGGACAATGTGAGAGATACCTATCAAATTCAATGTATATATATATATATATATATTATATCATTATTACGAACTCCGCAAAGTGCATGTCAGAGTGTAACTTGAATTTCAATAACAAAAAATGAACTAGGTGGTTAAAAATAGAGTCCAACCAAATGTGATTTTGCTAAAACAACGACTAAATAACTATTTAGCAATTAGTTAATCCAATCCAGTAGCTTTTGTATTGTTTTAAACGATGGTAAATATAGGGTCGATTTATATTTCAAATAGACTCTAATGCATGTCGACTTGGCAGGAGGAGCTAAATGTGAAAATACTGTAGAGACTGGCAAGAATGAAAGACCATGAGAACTGCAGACTCACTGCAACTCCAAATCAAAGCAGATGGACTCATTTACAGCCAATTAGCTGCTGCACTTTAAGAACGGCCTCACCTACACAATTAAAACCGTTACAAAAAACCTGCCCACAGCTTCAAGAAAGCCTCCCCACCCCCAGAGCCCAGATGGGAGGCTGGAAAAGTGGCGCTCAGCGTAGGGCAACAATGGAGGAGAGGCCCACAGACTCGGCCAGAGGGCTGGAGCACAAAAACACAGCACACAAGAGAACAAGACACGCTACGCAACCTGATCTTAGGGTGTGATTTACACAGCACCAAAGTGTTTCACACGATGGACTTCAAGATATTTTATTGGCCTATCCTGGTTCGGGTAGGAATGTGAGATCCTCTCGATTCACGAGAGCCTCCATATTTCTCTTAATTCAGTTTGATCTCTAAACATCAGTGCTATGAGGAATGTAAACGTCTTGCTTATGTACGGTATATCACTTGTGTGGACTAGTTTGTTACAGCTTAAATTAGCCAAAAGAATGTTCCAGAGATTGGAGAATAAGGCCATGCTGCTCAGATGGAAACACAATTGTGTTGTAGTTAGGGAGGGTGGGCAGATTGCCTCACAGAGAGAATGGAAATCATGCTGGAATGTTGCAGGAAATTTGGGATTATGTGTGCATTCAGCTTTAGAAACACAGACTGGGTGGTATTGTGTCAGACTAACATCTGCCATAGATTCAATTGGTATGAGTTTATTTCTCTCTCTCCCTAATTCTCAGAAACATGTACATATACACCTAAACATGCAATTTACTTTATTTTTCAAGTATTAGAAATACAAACGGTCCACATCTAAACAGTCCTTCTTAATATAAAACACACATTAATGCTTCAAAGCATAATGCTCTTTTACTGGCATCTCTTTTAATGGCAGTTCAGTCTGAAGTGAACGAAGCAAGGACAGAATCTTGATATGGGCCTTCTTCACCCACGACTACATGATGTGGTACAGACAAGGAAAGCTTTTTATACGCCACATGATCTTGGTGAAAAACAAGTACACTTCCATAATGTGCTTTACAGTAAGTGCTCTATTTACACACAATAATTTTGTACTTAATATACTAATGATTCTTTAGAACTTCTTAAGATAAAAATCTTAAGATCATCTAAATCTACTCAACAGTGCTACTTTGAAACACCATATGAACTAAACTGCACTTTTAACATAGATCTTTTTATTTTAAAGAAAATTGACTAACCACTTAAAGTACACTTGAGTGTACGAGTGTATGAAAGATGGGTTCAAGTGTACTACAAGTGGTAACTAAATAATTTAATATTAAAAGTGCATTTTCGTTTATATTCATGGTGTCTCAAAATAGTACAATTGAGTAAAATTAGATGATCTTAAGTTTCTTAACTACTGTGAACTTATGAAAAAATAAGTACAATGTATAACAATGTTATATTGTATTGTAAAACACTTGAGGAGGGATTGGTTTGGTGGTATGGGTAGGTATAAGGGTGGGTTAAGGGATAGATCAGCTGTGTAATTATAAAAATGTATTACATAAGTATTTTTTTAAATATACGTACAATGTAAAAACATGTATACACAGTAAGTGCATTGCATCAAATTATTAATTTAAATTAATTGTTTTGTCATTAATTACGTGTTGTTCCAAACCCATAATAGACCTTCGTTCATTTTCAGAACACAAATTAAGATATTTTTTAAATGATCCAGGTCCAGAAACATAGCAAAAGCATGGTAAAACAGTCGATGTGGCATCAGTGGCTCAACCTCACTTGCTATGTTACGAGAATACCCTTTTTTTGCGCAAAGAAATAACATAATTCACTCCTTCCATTCTTCTCCCCTGAGTTATCTCTTACACCATTTTAGAAAATATCACAACGCATGTGTACGCTTTCTTCTATAGGTGTAAACAGCCGCAGATTACGTACATGTGCGTGCTTTCCCCCGGATGTAAACAAGACTGATTACATCAAACACGTTTGTTACGAGGCACGGAGGAAAACGTTCAAGTTCAAATGCAACAAGTGATTTATTGAAAGCTCGTAGTCAGGTTAAC